>JAKSZP010015952.1:0-148339 GCA_022478985.1 Massospora cicadina | reverse complement strand
TGGCCTCAGCTCGTTCATTCAATGGATAGACTGGACAACAACGAGGAAGTTTGGACCCTTCCTTAGCCCAGAAAGAGAATGTGAATGGCCAAGTGGGGGAAAATGGAAAATCCTTTTTGGACCAAAGATCCCCACAAAATCTTGGTATTCTGCAAGTAAGACCTGTTCCTGCATGGCTTACAGAGTTCGAGGCTCATCTAACTTCTGGTTTCCCATTAACAGTCTCCACTTCATCAGTAGACCGCTCCTTGGGTACAGGGTAATGGTACTGGCAGGTACATTGAACTGGGATCTGAACTGATGCCACCATCGCATCCCAAACACTACTGGGTGGGACAGGTTCTTGATTGCACAAAACTGCATCCAAAAGCCAAATGGGGCCTGTTGTATCTTCACTGAAGGGCATACGCTCCATGATGGCGCCCTTCGTGAGGCATCAGCAAGAACCATCACCGGTCCTTCCTGCACCTGCAGCTTCAAACGCTCTGCCATTGCCAGTTCAACGTAATTCTCTTCTGCCCCAGTATCTATCAGGGCCATTGCCCTTTCCATTCAGCCTATCATATGCAGCTCTATGGGGATAAACAGTCAAGAATAAAGTAAAAAAGGAGATCTATTTTTGGATGAGTCTTCCACTTGTGAATCAGCTGATGAAAACTTCGACATATTCCCTTGGCGCCGTCCCCCTTGAACATTTTCTCACGTTTCTTGGAGCTGGGTGCCACTTCCCTTGACTGGAACGGCTGCTTACCGGGGACTGTCCCTTACCAGGTGACATTGATTCCGCCCATTGGTCCTGTGCCAGTGTTAATTGTTTTTCAACTTAAACTGCTAAAGCCACTTCCTCCCCCAGCGTCGCTTGGACCTTTGCTGCTGCCAAAGCTGCTTTCAAATCTGGCTGCAACCCCTGGCGGAACATTTGTGAGGACTGGGAATCCATAACCTGTGCTGCTTTTGCCAGCGGAAGGAAGGCCTACGAATCATGACCTGTGCTGCTTTTGCCAGCGGAAGGAAGACCCACGAATTCTCTTCTACAGAGCTATGTCCCTGGCTGACTGAACAATGCCGACCAGGCCTCAGCTTTTGCTTCATCTGGACATGCCACCCAGTCAATCATCTCCACACACTCCTCCATGGAATTTGGCAAACTATCCTGTTCCTTGATGAGTTTCTGGAACCATCCCACCAATTTCAGAGGTAATGCATCCACCACATGGCTAGTTGTAGCATGAGAGGAGATATACCCCCCATTGCCTGCACCAACCATGTCTGGAAACGGATCCCTGCCATTACCTGGTGAAGTTTATCTAATGCCTCCATGGATAATGCCACACGTCCGGTAAGTGGTTTTGGCTTTTCCTGGACCACTATGGTTTTCTGAGTTGTCGCCCATAATTGTCCCACTTCGCATAGTAAAAATGCCAACAAGAATTCCACCATTACCACGGTCAAGAGATGTCAGTTCCAGTCCTCTCCATTGGTAACCACCACTTCTTCACGGGGCCCCCACAAGACAGAAAGGAAGGTATTTTAGTTTCGTTTTATGTAACGTTCAGGTTCTTGCCAATACGTGACAAAATGAGTTGGGCAGCACCAGCCATGTCACTTACCATATGACTGATAGCCCCATGAAGAACCACCCTCTAAACCATGTGCCATTCCCCAAATTTCCTATGCATTTGCAGACTAGAGTTCCAGCGATGCTGTAAGCAAGCCTTAAGGCCTGTCCCCTAGATAGTGCTAAGAACGAGGCCAAATCCTGGCCTAGCTCACTTGCAGAGCTCATGGATCAGGTTATTCTTGATTAAAATTTTTTTATATAAAATAAACTTAATTATAAAGCAAGCAAACTTCTTTTTATTGTGTTTTTCTGATTGAGAAAACAAAACTGTATTTGAAATTGCCATCTTCTCATTTGTAAAGCATTTTTCATGAGTTTGATATATTAACCTCTAAATTAAGCTCTCAAGTGACATCCACACTTTTACATGTGCAAGTCTCAAGCCCCACATGATGAAAACTCGGAGGATTTGAGACACTGGGCGTTCAATAAACCGGATTAATGCTCATTCTTGAATCCCTGAATCCTTATCTATGACTTCTGTTACTAGTGATTCTCATGATTAGTCCAACTTCTGAAATCTGATCTCCAAATATATGCACAAATTTGAACTGATATTTATGAGGTTGATGTGCAGATCTGGCTGGCCCTGTTCCTTTGCACTGCCCAGAAAGGGGGATAGACTTGCCAGGGCATGCCCAGATGGGTTGGTGAAGGGTCATGAGGGTGGAGCAATGCAGAAGTGCCTGAGCTACTCAGGAAGGGGGCAGAATTTTCAGAGCACACGCTGAAGACACCTTGGGCCAAAGGTGAAGTTGTTGGTGATTGGTTGATGGGTTGGGCGCAAACTTATAGGGGTTGGTACACCAATGAAAGCAAAACAGCAAAAGGTTAACCAGTCTTCTTACTGGTTGGCCTGGCACACTAGCGGAGACCGTGGTCAATTTCGTGATAGTGACTATGACAAACTTCCAGTGCAGCAATTCAGAAATAGAGAAAGCCCTACATGAATAATTTAAATGCACATAAGATAAAAAGGTTGATCAGCTAATGTCAAGAGAGTGTCTGTAACTCTCACCTTCCCAGAGAGGTATGTGAAATGCACAGCCACACTGCAAGGGAACTAGTAGCTAAAAACAATGGGAATAGGGCGCCTCAGATTGTGCTGAAGCAGAGGGGACCCAGGGCTAGGGTAGGCAACGCTAAATAAATAAATAGATTACTAATATGCAGTAAAACTTGTTTAGACCCCATGGTGGAGTCCAACCAAGTGGAGACTATTGTTGGGGTGCTTGGAGCCTCAATCTGGAGGGGATCAGTATGGACCAGCAGTGCACCAGAGTCTGTTGTCAATTTGTTTAAAATGAAGTGTCCTAATTCATTTGAGACCTCCTCAAGGAAGTCTGCATGCAGGTTTGCCCAAGGGACCATGCAAACAAAAAGTAAAATTAAAGGGGTTTTTATTAGAAAAGTTGAACAAGGAAAGTTGGTCCTGAGAATTATATTTAAACTATGGGGTTAGCCATCAATCTGTGGAAAAGGTGGTAAGCCTAAATGAATCAATAGGCGCACACTACCATCAGGTATGGTATTGTAACTTGAGATGATCTTAACTCAAGGAATTCATTGCAACAGGATCCTACCCACTTTCATGATAATTTAAATGAAAAGAGTTTATAAAACCTGTTCCTAAAGCAACTTAGTTAAAATTTCTCATTTGTAATGAATCTGGTGCATTTTAACAACCTTGCTGTAACGCAGGGCTGAGCATCACGCACATCCAGGACCAACTTGGGCATAACTCACCTGTACCTGCATTGGTCTATGTATGTTATAAAATTAGGTATGCGTTGCAATTTGACCTTTTTTGCCTCCTGATGCTATCCTTGTCTTTACAGACTGTGCCCTAAATTATGTCATGTGGCTATGACAATTGGGGACAGGCTTATCTTTCATGTGGAGAAGAAACAATATGATGAAGTTTTAGTTCCAAGTGCAAAGCTAAAAATTCAATTATGCAGAGCTCCAATAAATATACTTAAAGAACCCCACATTAGGCCCCAAGGTTAATAAAGGAGAGGAGCAGCCGCAGTCTTTCCACTGGTAGTAATTTTTTACTGTTGCCACCTCCAAACACATCCCCTTAATTTTCTGCACAAACTACTGGATATTAAGAAGGGTAGGTATGGGTAATCTTCATCGGGTAGTCAATCACCTACCTCTAATTTACCACATGGGCTAAATGACCAAGGAAACGAGAGGGATGGCCACCTTATTAACTTTTTTGTCCATAATAGTATTTTCTCATATTTTTGATGTAGGGGGTGCTCCCTCTGGACTTACAATCAGCACTTATTTCCATACTGGTTGTCAAAATCCAAGGATTACTCAATTGGAAATTGTTATTCTATACATCTATTCAGACCAAAGTTCCAATAGTTGAACCTCAATAGTGCCTGTAGTTTATGGTATTTGACCATTCAAAAACTCACTAGGCCTATTAAATTTTCCTTGACTCTTCCAGCCTTTTTGGGCATAAAATTTCCCTTATATTCAGGAACTTCTTCCAAGGCAGGATTTAATACAGACTTGGGATTTGGTCCTTCCAGTTTGTTGCCACTTCTTCAAAGTTAGAATTCAGATAAAAACCAGAAAAAGGATAAAATAAATACAACTTTTATTTAAGCTATTTATTAGATCATGTCATTAGGCCTTGCACCGGTATTTATACCTCTAGGGCATCTCCTGGCCACATCAGCACAAAATTATAACAGCTATTTTACCACCTCATTTCAGCTTATGACTGAAACCTTTTCTTAGGTTCATTGGTGGAAAAATACTCTCAAAAATGGGAGGATTTCAGTTACAATAATTGTGATAAAAGCATGCAAAATTGTACTAAGATCTTCTGGATTTCAGTTTTATCATACTGCTGATAAAATACACCTTCTGTGAAATTTTGGCATCAATTGACGTAAATGACACACCCCTAATTGGTATATCAGCAAGCCTCTTCCTCAATAGCACTAGGTAACCCCTTTTGGGCGGTCCACGCAAGTGCTATTGTGCCAATTACATGGATTGACATATGAATTTCACTCTAAGGTGGGAAGTGATTACATTTTTTGTTTGTCTGAATTCCATGGGATTTTCAGACGTTAACTTTGGGTCATCCTCAAATAATTTTGTATACAATTAAGTTTATTGTGTTCCTAATAATTGGGACCAATTTCCAAGATTTGATTCATATAAAATTAGCTATAATTGCAAGTGTATTTGGGCTGAGCACTCTGATAAAATACTTAATCAAATTTTCATTGAAATATTTGGCTGAATTGTATGATTGCAATAGGCTTTGAGGTGAGATTATAGGTGTTAGCTCAAGCATTGAAAGGATAATCAGCCCAATCTGATGGTTGTCAAAGGTTTATTTTTGAGTTAACCAATAGAATCTGATATTAATGACAATTTTAATTACTAAATGAGTTATGGATTAGATAGATACCATCACTGACATAAATATTTTACTAAGGAGTTATCTTTATACAACAGTGAAACTTAATCATATATAAAATTCATTTTTTAAATCAAACCTGTTGATAAAGATACTACAAATTCAATTATGCAGGGACCTCTTAAAATGCAACCATTGGTATTCTGGTTACAACAAAGATTCATGTTGTGGTTGGAAGGACTATATCCAAGAAGTACACACTAGTTCTCAAAGTAGTGGGACTGACCTATAACATTTCCAAAGATATAAACCACCTTGTGGGGACTGTGGGGACTTTATAGTATTTAATAAGGTAATAAACAGATGTAATAGGGATCAATTTATAGCTTGAGTTTAGACTTGAAACAGGAAAAATCCTAACACCACTATCAACTGAGATTACAGTGCATTTCAATGGAAAGAATAGTTTTATATAAGATTTCTTGGCGCTATTGAAGCCTGGCAAATCATCAGATATTTTGGTTCTACTTTTCCTGAGAGTATAATCAAGATTAAAGTAAAAACTAGTACAAATCAAAGATACAAAAATTTTTAATACCACTGGGAGTAGAATTAAGAATATAGAGTGTCATAGAACTTATATCCATATGCTATTCTGAGTCTTAAATTCAATATTTATAAAGTTGCCAAAATAGCAAGTTTTAAACCCATTTGCAGTACAACTGAGATTACAGCGTGTAAAGGAACTATTATTTTTCCTTTAACGAGTTCACCCAAAATTATTTTGTACTTAAAATGATACTTTGTCCTCATATAGTAATACTGAGTAAGTGAACTAAACTTGTGACATAAAATCAAACCCAACTCACATACCAGTTTGAAAATTTTTTAACTTTAATCTGTGATCAACTCTATAATCTCTATTTGCATCATGTGATTCAGGTTTGCTATCATAACCTTTTAAATTTATACAATTAAAACAACTTTTTTACTATAAATATTAAAAAAGTGCTTGTTTACAATAAGAGCTTTTATAATTATAACTAAAAACCATTAAATCATTTTAGTTTTCTTTTGTACTTAAACCGGAAAATTGGTAAAATCTTTTAAAATTATTTTTCTTAGCTTATGCCAGTTTAGTTAAAAATTGAGAAGGTAATATTATATACAACTTACTATTTAATACACTTTACTCTTTCACTTTGGTCACAATTCTGAAAAAACATGGACTTTACCCTAACTTATATGCTTTTTACCATCTTGCTTTGTAAACAGCTATATTCTTGCTAATACTGGGTTTTGTTTATCATTTTAAGTTATGTTAATCCATCTCATATAAATATAACTTTTTCTTGATGCTATTATACTATTATATAAGAAGTTATATTATTACTCTTGTAGCTTAACTGTAAAAATCTCGTTACTTTTATCACAAAAAGTTCAATAATTTGTAAAAGTCAAACAATTGATATACCTTAGTACTAACCAATGGACAATTAATAAAAACCTAAAAGAAAAAAATAAAATGAATAGTAACCATGATGCAACAGGTATAAAAACTAAATTAAATTTGTTAGGATGATATTATAAGCAGGTTAAGTGTTTCAGCTCTCATATTTTTTGATAATAAGCTTTAAATCATCCAATATTTCTTTTAACGAGGCTTTTGGACTTGAGCGAGACTAAGATGTCAGGTTAGCACCTAGTAAACTATACCTTTTTTAAATCAGGGAACTCAGTGCACAAACAATGATCGCTCTCAGAACGTGACCTTTTTGAGGTGTAAGTATCCTAAAGTGGTCAGATTTAAATAAAGTTTGCATACCTTTTGCCTTTCATGAACATACCAAGTATCATCATAATCAGTTATTGGGATGCTGAGCTTGTAACTGTCTTTTTCATAGAGATGGCTGAAATCGTTAAATGCTGTATTATTAAAGCAATATTCATCGCTGATGGCTCTAAAATTGTGATTATCCTGATCTATTAAGTATGGAATAGAGTAGAGTACATTCTGTTCTGAAGAAGATATATAAGGTTCATTGAATAAATCAAAGCAATAAGCACCAGTCTCCTTTTTTATATCAGTAGATAAATTTGGATCGTCTGAGCGATATAAAAAATCAGTGGTGTAAAATTTTGGCTGCGGAAGCATAACCTCTCGAATCTCTAGGTTATCATCCACAATAAGCTCGGCTTGATAAAAGTCACTGAAGTAGGAAGCCTCAAAGAAAGCGTCGAAATCCAAGTCTATAGCATTAACCTCTCGAATTTCTAGGTTGTCATCCACAATCAGCTCGGTTTGGTAAAAGTCACTGAAGTAGGAAGCTTCAAAAAAGGCGTCGAAATCCAAGTCTACAGCATCAGCGTATACCCTAAATACAGAAAACATTAGAAAGAGATATATGAGAAGATATCAAAATGATACAATGATTTGTTCAAAGCATAACAGTTAACGATGATACCAATGAAACGATGATCTTCCAATTACAAAAAATTACTAAAGTCGGGCAGTTTATGATAAAAGCACCGCGCTGAAAATAAGCCAAATATTGGGGTTTGAACATAGATATAGTACAGCTGAAGGAAATCATTATGCTAGGCTGTCTGCATTGTGTATAACTTAGATAAACTAACATTAAGATAAACTCAATCTCACTTGATTATAATGATACCATCTTAGAAAATAGTATGTAATGGATCTACTAAGGAACCAAATAAAGTTTCTAAAGAGATAAAACACTATCCTTAATACAACCAAGCATAAGTGGAAGTAAAGCAGATAAAACTGTCCTTTATAGACATTAAAGAGAGGTGATAAGCACTGGTTATAAAGGCTTAAAATAGCAAATATTATAAGAATTGCAGTAAATAAACAGTTACATCTTGATTTTTAATGATGAAAGGTAGGACAGTACTGATCTTTGTAATCAACATCGGGTATTGTTTTTTATTCTAGTTGCATGAATCTGAAATTCTTGAATTAAATACGGTGGCGCACCATGTTAAATCGTTCCTTTGTCGCAATCCCAATCCACTTTGCCTTTGGTATGAATTTTAAAATCAGCTTTGATCCAGTTCTAGCTATCATGTGCCATGTGTCTCGGTAATTTGTTCCTTTATGAGCAGTCCTAGTTAATTTTTTGATTGACAAATAATTGGTAAAAGCTAATTCTCATTCATTTAATAATTGCAACTGTTTAAGCTTAAATCCATCAATTAATCCGCCTGACGTGATCTAAGCTTTCATTGTGGATGTCGATAAACCCCATCGATAAGCTTAACAGCTTACTGAACAAGGAACGAACGCTTTGAATTGAAGTGAAAATATCTCAAATTAAAACGATGTCTCAAATTAGAATTACGTGCAATCTGATTCGATTTTTATTTGTTTAAGGAAGTATACAATGTAATTCTAACTAAATATTAAATAGAATCTCAAATGTATTCAAATTATATAGGCATTTTTATATAAAATCAATTTTTGATTGTAAAGACTATGATTTTTACAAGTTAAGTATGAGTATAGATTAGTTTTAGATAATTATAGTAGAGTAATTAACTTAAATCAGCCTTATATAAATAAATGACCTTTGATTTTATTGCATAATTCCCTTAGTTAGATAAACAATATCATGAATAAAATAAAATTTTTTTAAACCTGCTTTTCTTAAAGAGAGAGAAAAATATAAAAGTTAAAAAATTATAAGCAAAAAATATAAAGTAAATCTCAAATCAAAACAAAAAATACACTAAGATATACAAAAATATTTCTTTAACAAATAATTACTTTAAAAAATTCTCATGTATAACTGCAAGAAAAGCAAAACATGCACACTTACTGTCATGGATTCAGCTGATAAGAATTAGGCTAAACTCTCAATAAGGGTGCATGAGCACCTAGTGGAGAGCCCAGAATGCCATGGGCACAGCAGTCCAAGCAACTTGTAGAAGTGGGGTTCTATTGGGAACATAAGGGAATCAAAAATTCAATAACATACCAAAGGCACTCAAGGCAAACCAAATGGTTGCAATGGGAACAACCACAAGTCTTGCAGGGGCAAACTCTAAGGGTGGTGGAGGCAAGGAGGATGACAATTCCTCCAAGGTGTGCATTTGCTAGCATTCATATTTGAATGAGTGAGGTTGCACACCAACAAGGGATGGCACATGATCCATTGCATGATCAGAGGTGAGAGAAGAGAGTGGATAGAACCTGCAAAGAGTGTTGGGGCTGAGCTTTCCCTGAATGGGGCGCTCCAGGATCCAAATTCAAGCAGAACCATTAGCAGATGGTCCAGGTAGGGGTCTCAGCTCTAAAGATGGCAGAGTAGAGATGCCCAGATGTTGTTCCAATGGGGGCAACTTCAGGAAAGTTAACAGCAGGATAGATGGGTAGATTTGCATTAAATGGACATGTAATAATGGATGAGGAAATGGGTTCATTGTTAGGGGTGAGCTGATTAAAATATTCATGATCTGCTGCTGTGTGGCAGGGTTGATTAGGCTGATAATCCAGTTGGTGAAAATTAAAATGAGGATCTGGATGGCAGCACGCTTTGCCAGATTGATTTGTAGAATTTTTAGTGTTTTCATTAAAGTGGATGGAGGCTGCAACAAGTTGTGCAATGGATACAAGGTTTATTGAGTGCAGAGTGCAAGTAATTAAGAGAATGAACTGGCAACGGCCCCTGTGAAGGGTGGTTGTTTTAAAAATTGGGAAAATTGCTTGGAAAGTGTTACAGAATTGTTCATTTGGTGATTAGCGATGGGATCTGGTTGTCTGGTGGAAAGGGGGTGGTGGGATGATTGAGTCCTGGTAAAAATAAAAAAAAAACTTTACAAATTTTTCTACATTTTTGGACCCAATCCATGTCACCAGTGCCAATCTAGGCCCTGGCCATCTGAGTTGGCCAGCTCACATGATTCAGATTTCCCAATTTTTCTAGAGGGCTATGACAGCTGGTCTGAGTTCTTTTAGACCTGGTCTAACATCTCAATTGGGCTATTATCATGATCTGTATTTCCTTGATCTATCCCAAAGAGGTAAATCAACTGGTCTGAGTCATTTGATGCCTGATCTGAGATTTGAAACATACCATGATTTGATTTTTGGTGCCATCCAGTCTGGACCAGCTTCCTCAGGCCAGAATTTGCATACCAGGCCCTGAGGTTTTCACAGGCAATTTTCTCAAAATTTTGGCATAATTTGCCTGAGGAGTGGGGGTCCCAGAAACTTGACCATGGCCCTTGGTATGTACAAACACTCTGTAGATCCCCTCTATCAATCTAAACAGGGTTGAGGAGGGTGGAAGAGGTGGGAACAGGGTATCCTTGGGGGGAAGAGTGGTCACCCAGCGCTCATCTACCATGTGCGCAAAGTTGCTCAAATGTGACAGAGGTTTTACTTGTTTCTTAAAGCCCATTTTTGCCCTGAAGGGGTATTGCTCCCTATCCAGGTATAGAGGCTAGTCTCCAGAACTTACATACATACAACCATACATACAATTATATAAAGTATGTAATTTTTAAATTTATTGTGGGGAAGGCTGACCATGGGATGGACATTCCAAATATGACTCAGAAGAGACAAAACTTAGTACCAGGGGAGGCACCCCAGAGAAGCGATGCTATCTCTTGTTGCCAGCGGGAACACCATTTATGGGAAGGGGAGGAAACGTGTGAAGGGGCCATAGCCACAATTGAGCACGTGTGGAGGAAGGGGTCTGATTTGATGAACCAGACTGGGAACCAGGAAGAGACCAGCTGTCAGCGACGCGGTGGGAGGTATCCAAACATCCACGCTTGAAAGTGGTCCACCAAATGGGACCGGAATCTGTGGACCACTTCTGGGAGGGTGGGGGTGGAGCCTGCGATGGCATCTAAGACAATCGTGTGGATAGTCCACATGGCGATTGCAACCACCAAAGCACAAAGGGAGGGCAGAAGGGGGGAGGCCATTGATAGAGCGAACATATCCTTTGACAGACTGAAGGGATGCATTTGATCCTGGCCCAGAAGACGTTGAACTTCGCGCCATATCACTTTAGAGGTGGGGCACTTCTCCAGGCGGTGGAACAGCGTTCCATGCTGGCCACACACGACACAGGATGAGTGTAAAGCGTTAGAGCGCTCAGCTATATGATACACCTGCCTCAGGCAGCGCCACACATGGGAGCGGACTTGAGGTTGCAACAGAGGATGGTGTACATATTTCCAGATATTTTTTTGGGTCTCAATGGAGTAAGGGATGTCCATCATGTCCAGGTAGTCCACCCTGGATAGGACATGGGGTCTAATGGGGATCACGCCATCGTGGATGGGTAGCCCCTGTACCTCTTGTGTGAACTGAGGAGAGGGGCGGCCTCTTTGGGTTGTATGTCCGCTAATACAAATTCTCCACTCAGCGCTCTGCATGGAGAGGAGGATTCGTTTGTAGTGGGTTTTAGTCCCGTGAGGACCTGTGGCCGATGTATGTGAAGCGAGGTATTTCATCAGGGAGTGGGGGTTTGATGGATTGTTGAGGCCCAAGGCGCGGGAGAAGTTGGAGCGGGCTGCGCAGGACCAGTGTTGGGAGGAGTGTAGGGGTAGTGATGGCCGCAATCCAGGTATTCAGGATCTTGGCGGCATGGGCTTTGAAGTCAAGCAGGCCCATACCACCATGATGTTGAGGGCCAAACATGACCTCTAGCTGCACTGGTGTAAGGCGGCCCAACCAAAGCCCTCCTTACAGCAAGGCGTACAAGGATTTGTAGAAGCTTGGGGAGAAGGGGATGGCATGGGCTTTAAACCAGAATTTGGAGAGAAGCATGGAGTTGGCTAAAACAATCCTGCCAGTAAGGGAAGTAGGGTGGGCTCTGAGAGAGGCGATTCGCTTCATCACGTTATCCAGAATATGGCACTCTATTACTGCTGACGTGTATCCGCCTGCCTCCATCCACACGCCCAGATGGCGTACTGGTCCTATGGTAGGACGTGGCACGAAGGGGAGCACCAGTGGGGCGGTGTGTTTTGAATTAGTAGGGCGAGGACGTGGGCGAGCATATGGGCCAGGTTGGGAACTAATTGCAGGGGTCCAGCAGTTCTGAAACTGACCAAGGAGGATGATTTCAGTTTTGGAAGTGTTCAGTGCCGCGTTGCTTACCCGGGAATACTCCTGGATGAGAGCTTCAAGCGCGCGTGCATCTTGATTATTAGACACCCCCACCACACAATCATCTGCGAAAGCCATTATCTTGACTGGGGCTTGGCCTGGCACTTGGACCCCAGTGAGTTGGGCATTCACATTTCGCAGTAGTGGGTCAAGACTGAAGTTGTATAAGATTGGGCTGAGGGGGTCCCCTTGTCGCAAGCCTCTTTGAGGGCGGACTACTTCCGTTAGGAAGCCAGGGCCACGCATTGCCATTGTTGCAGATTCTGTGAGCAGCATTACCCAGTTGATGAAGCGAGGGGTAAGCGGAATTAATGGAGGCATGCCTTGAGGTATTTACAGTTTACTCTATCATAGGCCTTTTGTTGGTCCAAGAATACAAGTGCCCCAGAGGCTGTGGACTGACATACATTAGCCACAGAGTGCACGTTATCCCAAATCGACCTTCTGGGGAAGAAACCGAATTGTTCTGGGGAGATAATGGCAGATGCTACAGTCCCTAAACGGTTAGCCATGATTTTTGTTAAAATTTTGGTGTCCGTGTTTGTTAGAGAAATGGGGCGCCAGTTGGCTAAGTCTAGCTTATCCCCTTTCTTGAAGAGTGTGACAGTGAAGGCCTCATGTCATCCTGGTAGGAGGCGCATTTCCATCAGGCTTTGGTTAAGCGAGGCGAGCAGCAATGGGGATATATATTTGAAGTATTTTTTGTAGAACTCATATGGAATGCCATCTGGGCCTGGGCATTTTTGGTTTGGTGCACCGCGAATGGCTGTCCATAATTCGTTCAGAGTAATTAAATTCATTATTTCCAGGTATCAGAAAATGGAGCAGATGTGGGCTCAGTCGACAAATTCTGCCACTTCAGCTGGCTGAATTGGGTCAGAGTGGTACAAATTGGAGTAATACTGTTGCATTTCGATTGCCACTTCAGCCAGTGTGTCCGCAATGGAATTATCTGATATTCACACCTGTGTGCAGGCCACGCTCTGGCATGGTGCAATTTTTTTAAAGAAATGTGCGGTGCACTTGTCACCTTTTGTGATGCGTGTGGCCCTGTACTGAACACAAACCCAATATTTGTGTTGTCTTTTGAGTGCGTTGAGGTGGGCAGCTGCCTCCACCAACTTCCATCCCCATGCAGAGCTGTATCCTGTAACTGGGATGTTGGATTCCAAGTGTGCCAATTCTGCCAGAGCGCACGAGATAACTACTGATGTGGCTTGTGAGCATCTGGAGGAGAGATGGCGAGAGTGGCGGATGGTGTCATTTTTGAAAGTTGCCCATGTGGAAATGGGGTCCGCGCAAAATGGTGCAACAAACTTTTTTGCCATAGTTGCCTCTTCTACCCATGTGGAAAATCCTGGCAACCTGAGCTCGGGGGGGGCAGATTTTGTACCAATGTGGGGCCTTAGCAGCTGTGACAGGTAGGTGGTAGGTTAGTGAGACCAGTCGATGGTAGGAGAATTCCAATTTTGTTGTCTTTAAGTGAGAGATGTGGGGTTAGAATTTTGCCAGCATTAGAATAATGTCAATGCGGGTCAAGGACCTTAATTGGCTGTTGTGGATGTGGGGCCATGTCATGTTTTTGAGCAGCGAGGCATGCTGCAGCAGCGCATCCAATAACCTGAGGGTGGCCTTTAGAACGCGTAGTTCTATGTGACCCTGGGGGGTGTGGGGTGAGGAAGGCCACCGGTCCGTTGGTGTGTTTAGCCAACAGTTCATGTCACTGACTATGAAGGAGTCTGGGGGTAGCGGGAGGGATTTGACCAATGAGAAAAATTCCTGACGCTCACGCGAACTGTTTGGGGCATAGATGTTGACAATTGCGTGTGCTATGTCAGTTGATGAGAAGGTGACAACAAGCACTCGGTCATTTAGGAATGTTTCTGAGGATATAAAATTTGAAAAAATTATTTTTCTGAATTAGCACCCCACAGTGCATCGACCAAAAGGGTAGGGATGGGAGGAGCATTGTTTTCCAAGCTTCCTTGGAACCTCGTGGACAGTGGGACTCCTGGATGGCCAGGATATCCACGGGTAAATTGTGTTGTAAAAAACTCAATTTCCTAGCCTGGGACAGTGAGGCCTTGAGTCCGGCGATATTCAACATCCCTATGGTGAAGGTTTCCTCCATTGCACCTTAGGTGTGAGGGGTGGGCACCTGTGCCCACCATCCTCTTCTAGCTCCCCGTGGGCCTTCACAGCAGTGCGGGTGTTAGATCAACGCTATTGGAGTTTTTGTTGATTTTTGTGGAAATAGTCGCATTGGCTTTAGCCTTCACTTTTTGTTTTCCTAACGTCGGACGAATTTTTTGCAGTGCGGGTGAGTTTGGTGCACCGTTGAGTGGGTCAAAAATTTTTTTTCAGTTGGGATGGGTCCCAAGTCAGTTTCAACTGGAGCTTGGGTGCAACGATTGGGTGAGATTGAATCTCCTATCAGATCCTCAGATTGAGTGGCCCGCTCAGCATGGGCTTCCCAATCTGATTGGTTGATGGATTCCCAAGTTGCTTCCACTGTGAAGGTCTCCATGTCCTCCTGGCTTTGTGAATGTGGGATAGCGGTGGTGGCTTTGGCCGCTTCTTTGGCCGCAGCCTATGGGCCTGCTTGGCCTTCTTCCGCTCTTGTGGGGAGATAGGCTTTACCAGTAGGTAGCAGCCTTGTGCTCCCCACAGTAGCCTCCTTGGTGCTTGCGGTTGGTTTGTAGTGCGCCTCTCCGCTGGCCATGGCCACTGAGGGGTGCTCTTGGAATGTAATGCCCTCCTTGATGGGGCATGCGTGTGCCTTATGGCCAAATGCATCACAGTGGGTGCAAATGGGGGGCGCGCTGTCCACGGTCACCCAGAATGGGTGGGTGGTATGCCCTGCAATATCAATAAAAGTGGAGTTCGGGATCTGGGTTAGGTCCTTCATGATCTCCTCAGTTGGGGGTCAGCACTGCGATGGCTTTGCCAGTGCACAGGTGTGGCATCAGCATGAAGCGTTGCATTTTGAAAGATTGTATTTTGCTGTATATGGCGAGACCATCTTTCAAATGTTGTTTCAAATTGTCACATTTTACTGTAGTAGGCAAAAAGTTGAATGTGAGGTAAATTTGGTTTGATTTTGTCCATCTGGTGCGTTTAGTTTTGATGACCCGTTGCCCTTCAGGGATTTGACCACTACGCGTACCGCTGCAGCCTCATCTGCTGCTTTTTTGCTTTTGAAACTTAGATCCAGCCAACTGCGTGACATGGAGTGAGGTGCAACGTACACCGCAGTCAGGAAAATTGTGTGTACATCTTCACAAAATTTTTCCCATATAGCCATTTTTTGGATGTCCAGAAACACGCAGACTCCGAATTCCACCAACAAAAGTGGCTGGGAATGTGGCGTGTTGATGAACTGGTTGCATCGTGCTTGCCATGCGAGTATCTCTGGGGAAATAGTGACCGCCAATTTCTTAGTATTTTTGTCAATTCTGCTGGATTCTCCAGGGCGTTTTCGAACATTGGAGGCCGCGGGCCTTCCACCTGCTCCTCTTACCTTGCTTGCCCAACTGCTCCCAGACATGGGCGCAGAATTATCTCCTCTGTGAGATTATCAAACTAGATCCAGATTTTAATTGAATAGGTTGCAATAGTGATTGAAACGAGAAAGAAAAGTTATATAAAGTATGTAAATATGTAGTTTATTTTATATAATATTTATAATTTTATATATGTATAATTTATGTATATTAATTAATATTTATAATATTTTTTAATATTATAATTTTAAATTTTGAATTTTAAACAAGGTTGTCCAACCTGGGGAAAATATAATACACAATAAAGGGGATTCAAATTAATGGGAAAGGAGTATAAAACCCAAAAACCTCCATGCATGGTGTATGCTATTCCATGAGCTCCATGGACCGCCTTGCTATTTGCTATCTTGGTTTGGGGCATTGGTGTGCAAAGCAAACACAGTCATAATTGTCCCTTACCCAAAGTTCACCCAGGATCAAACTTGGGGAGGCAGTGGTAGAGGGTCCATATTCTACCACTGGGGTATCTACCCTAATATTTATAATATTAAATATTTTGTTATTTAAACAAGGTAAGCTGACCAGAGAGGGACATTACCAAACTAAAACTAAAACTAATGTAACTAATTGAATCAAACTAAAATGCCCAAATGAGCGGATTGAATGAATTAAACCAAATGAAACAACTAACCAGGAGGGCAGCGGAGACCGCTTATCCTTTTAAGGTGGAAGGGGAGGGAGGATCAGGGGGCTCTTCTTCTGCAGAAGCTTCCTCATCCCAGAGTAGGGTACATGTCAAGGCAGATATCAAGGGCGTTGGGGCATTGGCGGCATGTGGTTCAATATCTCTAATGATTGGTACTTCCAAGAAATTACCAACTATGAAAATGGCAGTGATATATTTGGTTAAAGATTTTTTGCTTTGATGTGAGCGTCTGGTAGTTAGCAAATGTGGCAATATTGGTTCAGGTAATCTTAGCCTTCAGATTCCGTGCTACAGTTACCACGTTCTGGATAGCATCGTTGACATTTTTGTGCAAAGATTCATATTAATCTTAATTTGTGAGATGAGGGTTAAGGGGATAACAGGAGGGAAAATACCTTCTGTGAGCATTGCCACTGATTTGGTGACAGCTTTGCGGAGGGGATGACAATCTAGTGTGGCAGCTGCTTCTACTACAAGCGGGTGGTTGCTGTAGAATGAATTGGCATTTGGCTGTGGGGCATACAAATGAGGGGGCAATTCTGCATCCCATTTTTCATTACAGAACTAGTTGAATTGCAGAGATGGCTCTTCAATGATGTTACCTGGCTCATTGATTTCATCCAATAACTCCCATGGGTTCTGGTTGAATTGAATTAGAGAATCTGCATATGGTTGAGGATTGGATGATTCTTTGGAGGATACATGAGATCAAACTGGGGTCCAATCCTGTGCTTGATTGGGTGGAGCATTTGTGGCACTGTTGTGAGGAGGAGGCTTATTAATGACTGCAGGTGCAGCTGCAGAACAGGCTTTGGGGAGGGAGAGGTATGATTGTACCCCATGCCAGAACTGTTGCAGGGTGGGTGGAAGCTTGGGGGTCATCAGGAGAAAAATCTGATCTGTCAGAATTAACTAAGGAGGTGCACTTGCATTTTGAGTAGTCCAACTCAAACCAAGATGGGCAGATCGTCCGCCCACCCTCAATGCAGGCCCAAATGAATGGTCAGGGGCAGAAGGAATGATGGTGCAAGGGGGAATTAAAAAAGTGATGCTACTAAATTCAGGGCTGATTGTGACATATGGCCGAGGCCCAAGGCGTGTAACCCAGTTTGGGACCACAAATTGTAAGATGGGGTTGGAGCTATATGCTGCCAATCTTCCACCAGCTCCTAGCGGAGCACCTCAGGGGGAAGGCGGGTGGGCAAACCAGAGAACGTAGCACCAAGATGGTGTTTGTTGGGAGCTGGGTCCAAATTGTGAGGAGAGGGGTATCCTGAAATACCGGGGCACAGTTGCTGCAGTGGTGGCATCAGCCTCACAGGTAACGCTGAGGTCAAAATAATCCTTATAGGAGTGGAAATCAATAAAACTGGTGGGAATCATCACCATCTATGCCATTTTGACAATGGATTAGTCATGGTATGAAAGGAATTTCCAATAGTTGACCCTTAGGCTGTAGAGCATGTTAATCTGGGGAGCACCAGGGACAATGAGGCACTTCTTGGGTACAAGTGAGGTGGGCAGTGAGATCCTTGGGAGGAACAAATCATCCCAGGGGTTTGGTATGACTGGGTGAGCCAGTCTGAGTGCATTTTCCTGCTGGATGGAAAGTGGCGGGGGAGTTTCACCACTGCCCCACAATGGAGCAGCTAGTAGAGAATCTGAGGGTATTGGAGCAAAACTATGGCGGCAATTATAATTACTTTCTTTTTTCCATATAAAATACTTGAAATTATGCTGAACGGAAAGAGAGTTTATATTTTATAATATATATTAATTATATATATTGTAAATTATAAATAATATTGTATACAATATATTATATACTATATATAATTCTATATAATTAAGTTAGTATATACAGTATATACAACATATATATATATATAATATAAATATAATATATTAAACTTTCTTTTACCGCTGGAAGTCACTTTTGAGCGATTTTAAATTTAAGTTTTATTTATCCACAGCCGTCTGCCCAAACCTATTCTTTGATGTCCTTGGCTCCACCGCCTACCACCCCAGTATGGGGCAGCGGTGCACCCCCACCTAGCATTTTCTGCCCCATGGGCAAGCGCGTTCAGACGGGCTCAAACAGCCCGCCCACTGCTTCCAGCCATTTTGTCCCCCCACGGGACTTAGTGCTCCACCTGGCGCGCGTCCACCCTTCTCGCCCCCATCCTCTCGCCCTCCCTCGCTCCACCATTCGCTATTGCCTCAGAGTGGACTATGGGCGTTTGTTCCCATATGCCAATAAGGCAATTATTGACCTAGCCACTACAGCCTTTGCACCAGCTGGCTTTATAGACTTCTGCCCTTTTAAGGGCTACTTTGACGTTAGGTTCCAAGATGAGGAGGATGCTGAAGCGGCAGCAAAAACTCCTCTAATTTATAAAAAAAACCCATTCCCACAACCCGCACTCGCCTCCCTTCAGACACCACGCTGGTGGTATCCTTTGCAAATCTCCCATCCCACCTTCCACCCCAGGTTTTGTATGACCAGTTGGTCGCGGGGCTTATGGCTTATGGTACTCAGCCCAACCTCATCCTTGCCATTCCATCTGGTGCAGAGCGCCTTGCTGCTCCTTGTGCAACAGCCACCATCATCCCACACCACCCTACCATAGCCCAACAAATCCCACCCCGCGCGCTAGTGTGGCTGCAGCGCCTGATTATTTCTTTTGGGCTTGGGTTGATAATGGTAGGCAGTTTTGTTCCATCTGCTTTGGCTTCGACCATGCAAAAAAAGCGTGCCCTCAGGCCAATTCCGCTGCTGCAGCTTCTGAGCCACCCTCTGGAGGTTCTTTATGGGGTGCTTTGCTGCCCCCTCCCACCCTCCAATCTTGTTCAGTGGGCCTGCGTGGAAAATCAGCCCCCCAAAACCTCCAGCCTCACTCTCCCACCTAAATCCACCCCAGCCAATCAGAGCAATGCTTGGACCACCATTGGCACCCAAGCAGCCACCCATTCGCCCAATCCCACCCACCAAAATTTGAACGCCATTATTCCAGTGAACCAAAATCCATGGGATCTATTGGCTGAGACTGACAAATCAGGTAATGTCATCATTAGTAAGCATATAGGTCAACCTCTCTGCCAATTCAATTATGGTCAGGAAGAATTTTTCCTTCCCAACTTTGATGAAACCCCTACCCCTCGCCATTTCACTCCTCTGCCAAATACAGCCCCCTTCCAAAGTGACCACCAGCTCACCTTAGCTGCAGTGGCCTCTCCTCAGTGCCCAAAACTATGCACCACGATGGCCCAGTCAGTGGCTCAGTTCCAGAATGGCCTGCCCACCCTCTTCTTCCCCCCTGACTTCCCTGAATCTCCCTGCAGTGACATCTCAAAACTATTCAATGATGCTGAAGTTGCTGTTATGAATGTCGCAACGCTTGCTTCATTCAACCCCTCAGCCAAAATCACCCACCACAGTATCTCTCTTTTCACCCAGCTTCCTAAAGCCCACAAAGTAGCTGAAATTCTCCTCACAGCTTTTGTCAAATCACTTTCCCATCATTATCTTGATGAGGAAGTGGAAAACTCTTACTATGCTGGCCTCCACCCCCACTATGCGGATGCCCCAACGCCCTGGCTCTCTGCTCTGGTCCAGTACTGTAACCAACATCCCATGATTGAGGCAGGTCTTTCTGAAAACCAATCCCCTGACCCCTTCTCACCCTCTGCCATGGTGGGTTAACAGTTTCCGCTTCCCACTTGGTTATTAGTTTTATTTTGTCATTTTGGGTGTTGTGATTTGGTACTGTCCATCCCCTGGTTGGCGTACCTTGAATAAATTGAATTGAATATATAACATATTATAAGTATACATATATAACACTGGACAACAATAATTTTGTTACATGGTTAATATTTGCTGAATCTTATGTGTAGTTGAGCGCTGATTCAAAATATTAAGTCAGAAATTCTTTATCAGCCTCAGTTTTTTGCAATTACCCTTTTTACTTCTCTAGAAAGTACATGGGCACATACTATGCAAGTGCAATATATATGACATTATTAATTTTATTTTTGCAAAATTTATGCTTCTATTATCTTGTATACCTATTAATTTATTTCATTTCATTAATTTCCATGGCAGATAAGTTTATTATGTAAAACAATAACACACTATGGCAGAAAATCAAAACAAAGCATATTTTAGGTATGGTGAAATTGCATGTATTTATAATTACCGTTTTTCAAAAAATGGTTATTACAAAAAACTATTCCCAATAGTAATAAACCATATAAATATTTTAAAATCAGCGTATAAAATTCTATAATATCTATCTGTTATCATTTTTGTTACAAACAAAAACCAAAATTTTGTTGTCCAGTGTAATCTTACAATTTAATATATAATATAAACAAACGTAAATTGAACATATGATTGTATGTAAATGTGCATGACTTGCTTTCAATGCATTCATACATGAAAATTTTTTTTGAAGTAATTAAATGCTGAAGAAATTATTTTTTACTTTTTAGTGCAAATTTTTTGGGCAATCTGTGTTTTTTTACTTTATATTTTTAACTTTTTATATGTTTAAATTTTACATTATTTTCTCTCTTCAAGAAAAGGCAAGTTTTTTAAAACTTATTTTTTTCTTATTTTATTTTCTACTTTTTAGTCATATTTAATTATATTATTATACATTGCATAAGTTAAATTAGTAGGTTAATTTTGGTTTTCAATGATAACATTATGTATTGAAATTTTAATAACTTTTCTTTCTTGCTGCAAACACTTTTGCAACCTATTCAATTCAAGACTAAATCTAATTTGATAATCTCACAGAGGAGCTTAGTCTGCGCCCATGTCTGGGAGCAGTTGGGCAAGCAAGGCAAGAGGAGCAGGTGGAAGGCCCGCGGCCTCTAACGTTCAAAAATGCCCCGGAGAATCCAGCGGAATAGAAAAAAATCTCAAAAAACTGGCGGTCACAATTTCCCCAGAGATACTCGTGTGGCAAGCATGATGCAACTAGTACATCAACACGCCACACTCCCAGCCACTTTCATCAGTGGAATTCAGAGTTCATGTGTATCTGGACATCCAAAAAATGGCCTTATGGGAAAAATTTTGTGAGGATGTACACAAAATTTTCCTGACCGTGGTGTACGTTGCACCTCACTCTATGTCGCGTGGTTGGCTGGACCTAGGTTTCAAAAGCAAAATAGCAGCAGATGAGGCTGCAGTGGTGCGCATAGTAGTCAAACTCCCCGAAGGGTAATGGGTCATTGAAACCAAATGCACCAGATGGACAAAATCAAGCCAAATTTTCCTCACGTTTGACTTTTTGCCTACTACGGTAAAACGTGACATTTTGGAGCAACATCTGAAAGATAGTCTCACCATATACAGCGAAATAAAATCTTTTGAAATGCAACGTTTCATGCTGATGCCACACCTGTGCACCGGCAAAGCAATCGCAGTTTTGACCCCAACTGAGGAGATCATGAAGGACCTAACCCAGATCCCACACTCCACCTTTATTGACATTGCAGGGAATACCACCCACCCATTCTGGGTAACCGTGGACAGCGCGCCCCCATTTGCACCCACTGTGATGCATTCAGCCATAAGGCGCACACATGCCCTATCAAGGAGGGCATTACATTCCAAGAGCACCCCTCGGCGGCCATGGCCAGTGGAGAGGCGCACTATGAACCAACTGCAAGCACCAAGGAGGCTTTCCTGTGGGGAGCACAAGGCTGTTACCTATTGGTAAAGCCCATCTCCCTGCAGGAGCGGAAGAAGGCTAAGAAGGACCATAGGGCCACAGCCAAGGAAGCAGCCAAGGCCACCACCACCATCCCACACTCACAATGCCAGGAGGACATGGAGACCTTTGCGGCTGAAGCAACTCAGAAATTCATCACCCAATCAGATTGGGAGGCCCATGCCAAGTGGGCCACTCAATCCAAGGACCCGATGGGAGATTTGATCTCACCCAATTGTTGCACCCAAGCTCCAGTAAAAACTGACTTGGGACCTATCCCAACTGAAAATTTTTTTTGTTCCACTCAACGGTGCACCAAACTTATCCGCACCGCAAAAAATTTGTCCAACATTGGGAAAACAAAAAGTGAAGGCAAAGCCAACGCGACTCTTTCCACAAAAATTAACAAAAACCCCAATAGCGTTGCTGCTAACTCCCGCGCTGCTGTGAAAGCCCGTGGGGACCTTGAAGAGGCTGGTGGGCCCAGGGCCCACCCCTCGCACCTAAGGTGCAATGGGGGAAACCTTCACTTTAGGGATGCTGAATATCGCCGGACTCAAGGCCTCCTCATCCTAGGCTAGGAAACTGAGTTTTTTACAATACAATTTACCTGTGGATATCCTGGCCATCCAGGAGTCCCACTGTCCACGAGGTTCTGAGGAAGCTTGTAAAACAATGCTCCTCCCATCCCTATCCTTTTGGTCGAAGCACTGTGGGGTGCTAATTCAGAAAAATAATTTTTTCAAATTCACATCCTCAGAAACATTCCTAAATGGCTGAGTGCTTATTGTCACCTTCTCGTGGGCTGATGTTGCACACACAATTGTCAACATTTATGCCCCAAATGGTGCATACGAGCATCAGGAATTTTTCTCATCGGTCAAATCCCTCCCGCTACCCCCCAATTTTTTACTAGTTGGCAACATGAACTGTTGACTAACCTCACCAACGGACTGGTGGCTGACCTCACCCCACGCCCCACAGGGTCATGTAGAACTACATGTTCTAAAAGCTACCCTTGGGTTAATGGATGCACTGGTATGACATGCCCCACTGCTCAAAAACATGATGCATCCCCACTTCCACATGGGCCAATTAAGGTCCATGACCCGCATTGACCTTATTATAATGCTGGCGAAATTCTGACCCCACATCTCCCACTTCAAAACAATGAAAATGGAATTCTCTGACCACCGACTGGTCTTGATAACATACCACTTACCCATCACAGTTGCAAAGGCCCCACATTGGTGCAAAATCCGCCCCCCAAGCTCGCGTCGCCAGGATTTTCCACATGGGTGGAAGAGGCAACTTTGGTGAAATCGTTTGTTGCACCGTTTTGCGTGGACCCCATTTCCACATGGGCAACTTTCAAAAAAGACACCATCCGCCACTATTGCCATCTCTCCTCCAGACGCTCATGAGCCACATAAGCAGTTATCTCATGCGCACTGGCAGAATCGGCCCACTTGGAGTCCAACATTCCAGCTACAGGATATAGCCCTGCATGGGGCCAGAAGTGGGCGGAGGCAGCTGCCCACCTCAATGCACTCGAAAGGCAACACAAACATTGGGTTTGTGTCTAATACAGGGCCACACGCATCACTAAAGGCGACAAGTGCACCGCATACTTCTTTAAAAAAAATTTCGCACCATGCCAGAGTGTGGCCTGCACACAGGTGTGAAGATCGGATAATTCCATTGCGGACACACTGGCCAAAGTGGTAAACGAAATGCAAAAATTACTTTGAGTTATACCGAGCTGAACCAATTCAGCTGGCCAAAATGGCAGAATTTCATGACTGAGCTCATATACGCACTGTTTCTGATACCCAGAAATAATGAATTTAATTACTCCAAGCGAATTATGGACAGCTGCTTGTGGTGCGCCAAACTAAAAATGCCCAGGCCCAGATGGCATTCCATATGAGTTCTACAAAAAATATTTTAAATATATATCCCCATTGCTGCTAGCCTCACTCAACCAAAGCCTGTTGGAAACGCGCCTCCTACCAGGAGGACATGAGGCCTTTACGGTCACACTCTTCAAGAAAGGGGATAGGCTAGACTTAGCCAACTGGCGCCCCATTTCTCTAACAAACACAGAAACCAAAATTTTAACCAAAATCATGGCTAACCGTTTAGGGACAGTAGCACCTGCCATCATCTCCCCAGAACAATTTGGTTTCATCCCCAGAAGGTCGATTCGGGATAACGTGCACTCTGTGGCTAATGTGTGTCAGTCCACAGCCTCTGGTGCACTTGTATTCTTGGACCAACAAAAGGCCTATGATAGAGTAAACTGGGAATACCCAAGGGCCTGCCTCCATCATTTCCGCCTACTCCCCCACTTCATCAGCTGGGTGATGCTGATGACGGAATTGGCAACAATGGCAGTGCGTGGCCCAGGCTTTCTAACGGAAGTAGTCCGCCCTCAAAGGGGCCTGCGACAAGGGTACCCCCTCAGCCCACTCTTATACAATTTAAGCCTTGACCCACTACTGCGAAATGTGAATGCTCACCTCACTGGGATCCATGTTCCAGGCCAAACCCCAGTCAAGATGATGGCATTTGCAGATGATTGCGTGGTGGGGGTGTCTAATAACAAAGATGTATGCGCGCTTGAAGCCCTCATCCAGGAATATTCCTGGGTAAGCAACGCGGCACTGAACGCCTCCAAAACTGAAATCATCCTCCTTGGTCAGTTTCAGAACTGCTGGGCCCCAGCAAGTAGTTCCCAACCCAGCTCATCTGCTCGCCCACGTCCACGCCTTACTAACTCAAAACACACCGCTCCACTGGTGCTCCCCTTTGTGCCACGACCTACCATAGGACCAGTACGCCATCTGGGCGTGTGGTTGGAGGCAGGTGGATACGCGTCAGCAGTAATGGAGTG
This sequence comes from Massospora cicadina, assembly GCA_022478985.1. Taxonomy (NCBI): domain Eukaryota; kingdom Fungi; phylum Entomophthoromycota; class Entomophthoromycetes; order Entomophthorales; family Entomophthoraceae; genus Massospora; species Massospora cicadina. Next base: position 123,340 of record JAKSZP010015952.1, on the reverse strand, counting down.
CCATATACTGGACAACGTGACGAAGCGAATCGCCTCTCTCAGAGCCCACCCTACTCCCTCACTGGCAGGGTTGTTCTTGCCAACTCTATGCTCTTATCCATAGTCTGGTTCAGAGCCCACGCCATCCCCTTCTCCCTAAGCTTCTTCAAATCCCTTTATGCCTTGCTGCAAGGATGGTTTTGGTCAGGCCGCCCTCCACCAGTATGGCTAGAGGTCATCTTTGGCCCTCAACATCATGGTGGCATGGGCCTGCTTGACTTCAAAGCCCATGCTGCCAAGATCCTGGGCACCTGGATCGCGGCCGTCACCGCTCCTACACTCCCATCCCAACACTGGTCCCGCGCGGCCTGCTCCAACTTCTCCCAAGCCTTGGGCCTCAACAATCCATCAAACCCCCACTCCCTGATGAAATACCTCGCATCACACACATCGGCCACAGGTCCTCACGGGACCAAAACCCACTACAAACGAATCCTACTCTCCATGCGAAGCGCAGAGTGGAGAATTCATATTAGTGGACATATAACCCAAAGAGGCCGCCCCTCTCCTCAGTTCACACAAGAGGTACAGGGGCTACCCATCCATGATGGCGTGATCCCCATTCGACCCCAAGTCCTATCTAGGGTGGACTACCTGGTTATGATGGACATCCCTTATTCCACTGAGACCCAAAAGACTATCTGGAAATACGCACACCATCCTCTGTTGCAGCCTCAAGTACGCTCCCATGTGTGGCGCTGCCTGAGGCGGGTGTATCGTACAGCTGAGCGCTCTAATGCTTTACACTCATCCTGTGTCGTGTGTGGCCAGCATGGAACGCTGTTCCACCGCCTGGAGAAGTGCCCCACCTCTAAAGTGATATTGCGCGAAATCCAACGTCTGCTAGGCCAGGATCAAACACATCCCTTCAGTCTGTCAAGAGATATGTTTGCTTCATCAATGGCCTCCCTTCTCCCACCCTCCCTCCGTGCTCTGGTGGTTGCAATCGCCATGTGGACCATCCACACGATTGCCTTGGATGCCATCGCTGGATCCATCCCCACCCTCCCTGAAGCTGTCCACAGATTCCGGTCTCATTTGGTGGACCACGTTCAAGCGTGGATGTTTAGATATCTCCCACCGCGTCGCTGACAGCTGGTCTCCTCCTGGTTTCCAGTCTGGTTCATCAAATCAGACCCCTTCCTCCACACGTGCTCAATAGTGGCTACGGCCCCTTCACACGTTCCCTCCCCTCCCCATAAGTGGCGTTCCCGCTGGCAACAAGAGATAGCATCGCTTCTCTGGGGTGCCCCCCTGGTACTAAGTTGGTCTTTCCTGAGTCATATTTGGAAGTTTCCATCCCATGGTCGGCCTTCCCCGCGATAAATTTAAAATTTAAAATTATGTATTGAAATTTTTCATAGGTTTGTATATTATACAAATTTTATTCAAAGTTTTACTGTAGAGTAATCAAATAATAAAGTTTTTGATTATTAAACTACAATTGTAAATTACAAAACTCTTTCTTGTTGATTATATACATTTCTAAAATTTTAATTGTTGATAAATTAAGTTTATTTTGGGCAATTGGGTGGTGTTTTTGGTTGATTTATTAAGCTCATTTGTGGTGCTTTTCCAAAATGCATAACTTCCTGAGAGATTTATATGGAAAAAGTACATCTTGATCTCCCGCCATAGGTTTGCTCTGATGTCCTTGGACTCCCCACTGGCTGCCCAAGTGTGGGGCAGCAGTGAGCTCCCCTCTCCATTTTCTTTCTGACAGGAAAATGCGCTTGGAATGCTTGCCCAGCCATACCAAAACCCTGGGATGATTTGTTCATTTCAAGGATCTTGATGACCACCACACTCAAAACCAAGTGGTGCCACATTGCCCCCTGGTACTCCTTCAGAGCAAAATGCATTTCAGCCTTAGAATTGACTATGGGAAACTTTTCCCCCACCATGATCAAGCCATTATTGAAATGGCTCAGGTGGTGATGCATCCCACCAGTTTTATTGACTTCTGCCCCTATAAGGGTTATTTTAATCTCAACTTCACCTGTGAAGCTGATGCTGTCACTGTGGCAACTGTGCCCCTGTTTTCCAGGAACCTCTCTCTCCACAATTCAGACCCAGCTCCCAACATACACCATTTTAGTGTTCAGTTATCTGGTTTTCCCACCCGCCTTCCCCCTGAGGTGCTCCACCAGGAGCTGATGGAAGGTTTGGCAGCCTATGGCTCCAACCCCATCTTACAATTTGTATCCCAAATTGTCATGGTTGGATGACATAATAGTAGGCACTGATGCTATGGATAAGGCTGGGCGACAGGAGGCCCAGAAGATGAAGCTTCAGGTTCTCCGTGATCTAAAGCACACCTTAGATCAACGCTGGGTGCAAGCCAAGCACGCCCAGGCTGATACTAATGGGGTGCAAAACGCCCAGCCTCTTATCTCAGCTCAGGCCCTAAAACAAACGACTTACGTTTTAAATGAAAATGGTTCAATTCGCTTGGTTGGAGAGCAAGGGTTTGAGTCCTGCTCCAGCTATGAAATTTTGACTTCAGGTAAAATAAGGCTTCAATCGATTACTCAAGTGAAGGCACTTTCAGTGTATTTTACCAAAACAGATGGAAGCATCTTTTTATTGGAGCGTCAAGGCTTGGGCGCATTTCCGCAGAACCCAAATTTCCCTGGTCCATTTTAAATATGTTTTTGCGATCAACACTCCTTGTTGAACGACTTTCTTAAATAATAACCCCCGTTATTTTCCGTTTTTACAATGGTTCCTTGGGCAAACTTGGTGGTGGACCTCTTCAGGGAGGTCTCCAACCATGTGGGCCACTACCCTATCTTGCAATTTACCAAAATCCCAGGGGCACCTGTGGGCCGCCCAGGTCCCCTCCAGATCGAGGCACCCAAGCCCCTGACAACAAGTCACATTTGATTGTGGACGCCCCTCTGGGGTCCACTTAAGTGGTGATGTTCTTTACTTGCCTGGTATTTTATGTTGCTCTTTACACCCTTGCCTGGGGTACCCTTTGCACTGGCACCGCTCGAGGTGCCTTCCTACCCATTCTTTTTTTTTTTTTTTTTTTAGTACTAGATGGTCCCAACCCAAGCCTACCCATTCTTTTAATGGCTAGTTCCCTAGCAATGTGGGTTTGCATCCTGCATCACCTTGCTGGGAACGAGAGAGTTACAGACACTCTCTTAACATTAGTCAATCAACCATTTTATTATATGTGCATAAGAATTATCCATGTGGGACTTTCATTATTAGTAAATTGGGTGCGCTGGCCATTTGTCACTGCCACAATGGTTCTCACCACAATTTTCTCATCTGGTTTTGTACTGGTTCATCTCAGCGTTATTCTTGCAACTACCAATTGGGAAGTGTCCACCCTTCCTGCTCATACCTGGTGGTCTCAGACTTTTCGCAATCCTAAGATCGTGATTCCCCGCCTTTCTTCCAAGATTTACTTGGAAATTCATCAAGCCTTAGCTTCCCTGGAACCAAAACTCTCGTTAGGAAAAAACAATTCATCTGGTACCCATCCACTTTTGCAAGGAGTGGATCTATTGTCCCAGTTGTCTCCTGAGATGGGTGACTGGGTGTTTGTGGTACTCTGCACACAGTCGCTCTTGTGGCAAGCGATAGGGGGTTTGGACAGGTCTTGGAGCAGAATCACCTGAGGAAGCATCCTTCCATTCCTTCTTCAAGTTCTTTTCTCTGCGCCAAGTGGGTCGTCCAATGAAAGTATACTTGAGTGAACTCTGCAAAAAAGCCCAGGCTTTGCCATTAACCAACAAAGTTAAAATGTTGTTTCTCTATTCGACCTTGGACATCTCAATGCATAACTCCCCAATTTGGCAGTCACCTCCTTCCAAATTAGATCATCTTGTCAAAACCCTTTGGGGTAGTTTCTCCGCCCCAACCCGGAAGGGGCCAGGTAATTTGACCATCATTGGATCAAATCATATAAATATGGAGGCCAAAAAGTCGCGTGCGCCTCTGGAAATGAGGGTATCTTATCTTTCTAATCCTTCTACTTCTTCCAAATTTGGAAATGTACAGGGGTCTAGACCTGAGATTGAGGTAAAGGTTTCAGATGATTCTGCCACGATGATGTCACCCATAGTCATCCCTATAAATAGCGCTTCCTCAACTAGTGATTTTTCCTTGAAACGTGAGATGCTTCCCACTGATTTCCTCCCCATCTTGGCGGAAATTGGGAACATCGAAGGGTCCAAACCCAAATTTAACAAAACCAATTCCATTATCGTTTTTTCTCCCTAACATGTTTCTGAGGTGCATGCTGAGGTATTGGCTCAGGGCTTGGGGGTGAGGCCTAGGATAACGATGTGCATCAAACCCTTAGAATGAGTGAGGGTTCGTTCAAACTGAAAAACGCGTTTTATAATGTGAGCGATTTATCCCAAAACGAACCTTTTATTTGCTCATATGGTCTAGATGAGGACTCCATTTCAGTCTACCAGATTACTCCTGAGAACCCTCGTTTGACCCCTACCATGATTAGGGGTTCTCAGGAAGTGGAGAAAGGAACTTCGTCACAAATTTAAAGATGTATATGCACCTGCAGAAGGTGTGGTAGGATATGTGGCCTCAGTAGTAAAAGTGGCCTACTATACTTCCCCCTTATATGATTCCAAAACATACCCTGATGGCTTGTTCAAGCCAAAGGAAGAATTTGGTGGTGAGTTGATGGCGTTTCTGCGTTGAATAAATCCCATTCTGGATACTTCTTGTTGTCAGCTACCCTTACATCCTCTTATGGAAATTTCAGCACAACTATTTTGGTGAATACTGGTGCCTCAAATAATTTTATTGTCCAAAATCTTCCTGACTACCTTGAGTTGAGTTACTCGCCAGGTGGTATGGTTAGAGGTGGGGCTTCTCAAGGTATCCCTACACTAAACATCATGGAGTCAGTCGATTTCCAGATAGGTTCTTATTTATTGTCTGATCAGTTTCAAGCTATCACAAACATCTTGTTTCCCATCATTTTGAGTGTTGAGTGGTGGCGGAAGTTTGACGTCAGAACAAATTTAAAAGAAAACACTTTATCCTTGTCTTTAACAAACGGTCACCAGTTGATTGTTCCTCTGTCTGAGGATAATGCCTCAGGAAAATTACCCCATTGGCCCAATGTTCCCAGTCCATATCTTGCCCCTTTGCTGAAGCCCACTGTGGGACTTTCCTTACCTTCCTGTTTGGAGGAGTTGGCACCTTCTTTTGATGCAGCTTCAGCTAGTACGCTACCAGAACATTCCAAGTTTGATTGTGAATTTAAACTTACTGTTGATCTGGTGCATATTTCTTCTCCCATATACCCATTGACTGTCTGGGAGGAAGAGGTTTTAAATGTATGGGTGAAGGAGCAGTTGACCAAAGGTGCCATCTTTCAGCGTACCTCCCCTGTTTGCTCCCCACTGCTCTTTGTGGAGAAGGCTGATGGAACTTTACGACCATGTGTCAATTATGGAAATTTAGATAATGTGACTGTACCCGACCTCCATCCCATCCCTTTAGATTCCCAGATTGCACGCTATGTGGAGAAGGAAAAGGTATTTTCCAAGCTGGACTGCCTCAATGCGTTCAATCAAATCCTGACTAAGAAGGGCCAGGAATGGTTAACCGCATTCTTTACCAGAAAAGGAATTTTCCAGTTCTGGGTTATGCCTTTTGGGCTTAAGAATGCCCCTGCCATCTTTCAACGCCGCATTGATGCTGCGTTGGGAGACTTGTTAGGGGTATGTGCGGTTGCCTACATGGATGACATTCTGGTTTTTTCCCCCAATCACAAATCACATTCGGTACACCTTCAACAAGTAGTGGAGAGATTGAGGGCCGCTTGCCTTACCCTCAAGTTTAGCAAATGTAAATTCTTTAAGTCCCAGGTTACTTTTCTGGGCAACGTCGTTTTTGACCAGGGCCATATGATAACTCCAGACAAGGAAAAGGCTATTCAGGAGTGGCCTACCCCCACCTCTGTCAAGGAATTGAGGAGCTTTTTGGGGACGTGTACGTTCCTCAAGAAGTTCACACCCAGTCTCTCCGAGGTGGCAGCCCCTTATATAAGGCTAGCGGGGCCAAGGTGCTTCAGTGGTCCCCCATTTTGGAGGGTGCTTTCCAAGCAGTGAAGTGCACCTTGTTATCCACATCCATCCTTCGCCATGTTGATCCTGCAAAGGAGTTCATTGTGTCCTCAGATGCTTTCAACTTCGCCATTGCGGCTGCCCAGTTACAGGTGGGTAAAGATGGGTCTGACCATCCCGTGGGATATTTTTCTAGGAAAATGTCTCTGCTTGAGTTAAACTACACCGTTTATGACAAGGAGTTATTAGCAGTGGTGGAGGCGCTGATTTATTGGTGTCATCACCTACATGGCTCTTCCCAACATTATGGGTACGCACTGACCACCGAGCCCTTTTGTACTATTGGGCTCCACATGTTTTAACACCACGTCAGACCCGTTGGCATGAGACCCTTGCCCTATTTACATTTTCCTATGAGTTCACCAAGGGCAAGGAGAATGGTTTGGCGGATGCTTTGAGCCGAACCCTGCTTTGGCTCCCAATCCAAAGGAGGTAGAGATTCACAACACTTGGTTGATGATTCCACTGAGTATGATTCTGCCTCAACTTCCTAAGTCCACGGTACATACGCCAGCGCTCATGCCTTTGGAAAATGCAGCAGAATATAGCATGTTTAGGAAGGTAGTTCTTTCTCAGCCATTATCAGCTGAATATGCTGTTGTTCTCGCTAAGAGTGTCCTGAATCAGGAGGACTTATCCAGGGGCTATCACGTGAAGGATGAGATGGTGTGGTTTCAGGGACGCCTATGGGTTCCTGCTGGACCACTGCGCCTGGAGATAATCCAGGACCATCATGACGGAATCACCGTTGGTCATCCTGGGAAAGCAAAAACCTTAGAGTTGGTACGAAGCACTTAAAATTGGAAGGGCTTGCCTGTTCAGGTATGGCGGTACTGTAAAGAGTGCCTGATCTGCAATCAAATGAAACCCAATAGGCAACCTTTAGCAGGGTTGCTGGTACCAGTCCAAAAGGCTTAAGGGCCCTGGACTTCCTTATCAGTGGATTTCATTGTGGAGTTACCCATTTTAGATGGTATGATGCAATCATGGTGGTGGTGGACCGCTTTACAAAGTTCGCCCACTTTAATCCTTGCAGAACAACTATAACTGCCACTGAAATGGCCAGGCTCTTCGTCGCCCATGTATTTGCGCTTCATGGGGTTCCACAAGAAGTCATTAGTGACCGGGGACCCCAGTTCACCTTCATCTTTTGGGAAGAGTTGTGTAAGACTCTTCAGATCCGCCCCTGCCATTCAACTGCTTATCACCCCCAATCAGATGGGCAGACTGAGCGAGTGAATCAGTGCTTGGAACGATTTCTGCGTTGTTACACCACCGCAGACCATTCAGATTGGGTTCTTCACCTTCCCATGCCCAGTTTAGTTAAAACAACACTTTGCATTCATCAATCGGTTGTTCACCTTTTTTGCTAACCATGGCTTTAACCCTGCGTTTAGCATGGCGCCCGGCTGTGGTTCCAAAGTGGAAGAGGTGCTGGACTTTGCTAAGACTCTCAAGAAGGTCTATCAAGGGGTATACACAAGTTTGGAGGCCGCTATGATGGTTTATAAGGAGAATGCCGATGGAAAGCGCTGAGTGGGTCCAGCATACAAGGAAGGGGATTTCGTGTTGCTTGATGCTCGCAACATACCTATCAAGCAGCCATTCAAAAAACTGGGTCCAAAGAGTATTGGTCCTTACCGGGTAGTTAGAAAGGTGGGACATGACTCATACCAGTTGGATCTTCCCTCAGCGTTTTGGATCTTCTCCGTCTTTCATGAAAGCAAGTTGACCTTGTTTGAGGGCCCTCCTCATGTGACCCCTGAGGCTTATCTTGTGGATCAGGCACCGGAATGGGAAGTGGATGAAATAGTAGCCTCCCGCCAGGTTAAGAAACGCCTTGAGTACCTGGTACCTTGGAAAGGGTTTGACGCAGCAGAGAACAGCTGGGTGCCAGCACGGGATTGTGTACATGCCTAAGACCTGATTGAATCATTTCATAATCGTTTCCCTGAGGCTGCTGGATCTCAGACAAAGCCAGCCGTTGCTACTATGAAGTTGCCGCCAGCACATAAGAACTTCTCCTTAGAGAACGCCCCTGGAGGGGGTGGAGCCCAAGAAGGAGGAGGGGTAATGTTATGGTTGGATGACATAATAGTAGGCACTGATGCTAGGGATAAGGCTGGGTGACAGGAGGCCCAGAAGATGAAGCTTCAGGCTCTCCCTGACCTAAAGCACACCTTAGATCAACGCTGGGTGCAAGCCAAGCACGCCCAGGCTGATACTAATGGGGTGCAAAACGCCCAGCCTCTTTTCTCAGCTCAGGCCTAAAACAAACGATTTATGTTTTAAATGAAAATGGTTCGATTCGCTTGGTTGGAGAGAAAGGGTTCAAGTCCCACTCCAGCTATGAAATTTTGACTTCAGGTAAAATAAGGCTTCAATCGATTACTCAAGTGAAGGCACTTTCAGTGTATTTTACCAAAACAGATGGAAGCATCTTTTTATTGGAGCGTCAAGGCTTGGGCGCATTTCCGCGGAACCCAAATTTCCCTGGTCCATTTTAAATATGTTTTTGCGATCAACACTCCTTGTTGAACGACTTTCTTAAATAATAACCCCCGTTATTTTCCGTTTTTACAATGGTTCCTTGGGAAAACTTGGTGGTGGACCTCTTCAGGGAGGTCTCCAACCATGTGGTCCACTACCCTATCTTGTAATTTACCAAAATCCCAGGGGCACCTGTGGGCCGCCCAGGTCCCCTCCAGATCGAGGCACCCAAGCCCCATGACAACAAGTCACATTTGATTGTGGACGCCCTCTGGGTTCCACTCAAGTGGTGATGTTCCTTACTAACCTGATATTTTATGTTGCTCTTTACACCCTTGACTGGGGTTCCCTTTGCACTGGCACCGCTCGAGGTGCCTTCCTACCCATTCTTTTAATGGCTAGTTCCCTAGCAATGTGGGTTTGCATCCTGCATCACCTTGCTGGGAACGAGAGAGTTACAGACACTCTCTTAACACAAATGGGGCCACACGCTCTCTGGGCCTTGGGCATATGCCACAATTATCCATGAATCAAATAGAATTTCCTTGAAGATTCCCCCTCATGCCATTATCCCCTCTTCCCCCAACCATCCATCCTGGGCCTGCATCAAGGCAAGACGGACAATCTGCCCATCCTGTTTTGAGTTGGACCACTTGAAATGCAAGTACCCATATTTAACTGCTTCCAATGTGCTGATTTTTGTCCACCAGCCTCCAATATGCCGCCCACCATGTGCCAGCTTCGGTATGGGGTATGATCCTATCTCCCCCTCCCCAAATCCTGATGCTGCAGCTGCATCTGCAGCCACCAATAAGCCTCCCCTCGCCCCAGTGCCACAAAGGCTCCCTCCAATCAAGAACCAACTTGGACCCAAGATTGATCCCAAACTTCCTCAAACAAATCAATAAAAACTTAACCATACGCTGATTTCCCAATTTTATTAAACCAGAATCCCTGGGAGTTACTGGCTGAAATTGACAAATCAGTTAATCTCATATAAGAAACATCTCTGCAAATCGAGTGGTTTACTAATGCAGAATGGGATGTCAAATTCCCCCCTCATTTATATGCCTCACAGCCAAATGCCAAATCATTCTACAGTGACCACCAGCTTGCAGTAGAAGCAGCTTCCACACCATATTGTCATTCCATACTTAAAGCTGTAACCAAATCAGTGGCGATGCTCATAAGAAGTATTCCCCCTCCTGTTATCCCCAAAAATTTTACTCCAAAAGTAAGATTAATATGAACTAACTGCACAAAAATGTCAATGATGCTATCTAGAATGTGGTAACTGTAGCACATAATCCTAAAGCTAAGATTACCTGAACTAATTTTGGCACATTTGTTAAGCTACTAGATTCCAGCATTAAAGCTAATAAATCTTTAGCTGAATACATCACTGCCATTTTTGTAGTTAACAATTTCTGGAAGTACCAGGTATTAGAGATATTGAACCACATGCTACCAATGTTCCAACGCCCTTAATGTCCACCTTGACATCTAACCTACTCTGGGATGAGGAAGCTGCTGCAGAAGATGAGCCCCCTGATACCCCCTCCTTTCCGCAATGTTTGGATAAATGGTCTCCACTGCCCACCAGGTTGGTTGTTTCATTCGGTGTGTTTCATTCAATCCACTCATTTGGGCGTTTTGGTTGAATCAATTTGTTACCATAGCTTTTATTTATAATTTTTAATTGCATTAATGTCTGTCCCCTGGTCAGCTTACCTCAGTTAAAAAAATAAGCTCATTTGTGGTATGGATGAATGTTTGGTGGCATATAAATTGATTTGATAAGTTTATTTTGACATGATATATGTCCTATGGCTGAGGGTATGTTCAAGTATGAGATAATAGCATGATGAGCTTAGATTATTATGGGTGTGTATCATTTTTGCATAAGCTACCCAATAAATCAACTAGATCTAAAATAAATTATTATAGATGGTGATCAGAAATTTACTATAGAGTGACCAATTAAATCAACTAAATAAATAAAATGAGGTATTATTGATAGATATATGTAAGTTTACAATTTACTTGACTTATAAAATCTACTAATTAATAAAAGCTAAATATGAAAAACGACCAACCAGGGAGGATACCCCAGTGGTAGAGTATGGACCCTCTACCACTGCCTCCTGAGTTCAATCCCGGTAATGGACTTTGGGTAGGGGACAATTTTGACTGTGTTGGTTTTGCGCACCAATGCCCCAAACTGAGATAGCAAATAGCAAAGGCGGTCCATAGAGTTCCTGGCCTATCATACGCCGTGCATGGAGGTTTTCCAGGTCTTATCCTCCTTTCCCATTTTCTTCACTTCCCTAATTGGTGCGGTATCATCCCCAGGTCAGCCCACCTCAGATAAGAAAATTTTTTTTAAAAAAAACGACCAACCTTATACCTGAAACATTAGACTAATCAAGTCAGCTAAACAAACATAAATATATTTCTATGAATATTTAAGTCAAGTTTATCTGAGATTGGTAAATAGTCTAGATGTAGATGCTGAGATAAACATGCATTTATAATATTTATTTGTAAAGTGATTTCCTAAACTACCACAGCTAAAATGCTACCTAATTTAATATCTACTAATAAAACACATTTACGATACTTTTCTTTCTCGTTGCAAACACTTTTGCAACCCATTCAATTCAAGACTAAATCTAGTTTGATAATCTCATAGAGGGGATTAGTCTGCGCTCATGTCTGTGAGCAGTTGGGCAAGCAAGGCAAGAGGAGCAGGCGGAAGGCCCGCGGCCTCTAACGTTTGAAAACGCCCCAGAGAATCCAGTGGAATAGAAAAAATCTAAAAAAACCGGCGGTCACAATTTCCCTGGAGATACTCACGTGGCAAGAACGATGCAACCAGTACATAAATCCGCCACATTCGCAGCCACTTTCATCAGTGGAATTCAGAGTCCATGTGTATCTGGACATCCAAAAAACGGCCCTATGGGAAAAATTTCGTGAAGATGTACACAAAATTTCCCAACCGCAGAGTACATTGCACCTCACTCCATGTCACGCGGTTGGCTGGACCTAGGTTTTGAAAGCAAAATAGCAGCAGACGAGGCTGCAGCAGTGCGCATTGTGGTCGACCTCCCCAAAGGGCAACAGGTCGTCAAAACTAAATGCACCAGATGGACAAAATCAAACCAAATTTTCCTCACATTTGACTTTTTGCCTACTATGGTAAAACGTGACATTTTGGAGCAACACCTGAAAGATGGTCTCGCCATATATGGCGAAATACAATCTTTCAAATGCAACATTTCACGCTGATGCCACACCTGTGCACCAGCATAGCCATCGCAGTTCTGACCCCAAACCGAGGAGATTGCAAAGGACCTAACCCAGATCCCGCACTCCACCTTTATTGACATCGCAGGGCACACCACCCACCCATTCCAGGTAACTGTGTACAGCGCGCCCCCCATTTGCACCCACTGTGATGCATTCAGCCATAAGGCGCACACATGCCCCATCGAAGAGGGCGTCACATTCCAAGAGCACCCCTCAGCGGCCATGGCCAGCGGAGAGGCACACTACGAACCAACTGCAAGCACCAAGGAGGCTTTCCCGTGGGGAGCACAAGGCTGCTACCTATTGGTAAAGCCCATCTCCCCACAGGAGCGGAAGAAGGCCAAGCAGGCCTGTAGGACTGCGGCCAAGGAAGCGGCCAAGGCCACCACCACTATCTCACGCTCACAACGCCAGGAGGACATGGAGACCTTCGCGGTGGAAGCAACTCAGGAATCCATCACCCAATCAGATTGGGAGGCCCATGCCGAATGGGCCCCTCAATCTGAGGATCCAATGGGAGATTCAATCTCACCCAATTGTTGCACCCAAGCTCCGGTCAAAACTGACTTGGGACCTATCCCAACCAAAAAATTTTTTTTGCCCCACTCAACGGTGCACCGAACTTATCCGCACCGCAAAAAATTTGTCCGACGTCGGGAAAACAAAAAGTGAAGGCCAAAGCCAACGCGACTCTTTCCACAAAAGTTAACAAAAACCCCAATAGCGTTGCTGCTAATACCCACACTGCTGTGAAAGCCCGTGGGGACCTGGAAGAGGCTGGTGGGCCCGGGGCCCCACCCCTCACACCTAAGGTGTGATGGGGGAAACCTTCACTCTAGGGACACTGAATATCGCCGGACTCAAGGCCTCCCCGTCCTGGGCTAGGAAACTGAGTTTTTTACAAAACAATTTACCCGTGGATATCCTGGCCATCCAGGAGTCCCACTGTCCACAAGGTTCTGAGGAAGCTTGGAAAACAATGCTCCTACCATCCCTATCCTTTTGGTTGAAGCACTGTGGTGTGCCAATTCAGAAAAACAATTTTTTTAAATTTACATCTTCAGAAACATTCCTAAATGGCCGAGTGCTCATTGTCACCTTCTCATGGGCCGATGTTGCACACACAATCGTCAACATTTTACACCCCAAACGGTGCACATGAGCATCAGGAATATTTCTTGTCAGTCAAATCCCTCCCACTACCCCCCGATTCTTTCCTAATTGGTGACATGAACTGTTGGCTAACCTCACCAACGGACCAGTGGCCGCCCTCACCCCACGCCCCACAGGGTCATGTAGAACTAAGCGTTCTAAAAGCCACCCTTGGGTTAATGGATGCACTGCTGCGACATGCCCCACTGCTCGAAAACATGATGCCTCCCCACATTCATAATGGCCAATTAAGGTCCAAGACCCGCATCAACCTTATTCTAGCGCTGGCGAAATTCCAACCCCACATCTCCCACTTCATGCAATGAAAATGTAATTCTCTGACCACTGACTGGTCTCGATAACATACCACTTACCCAACACAGTTGCAAAGGCCCCACATTGGTGCAAAATCCACCCCCAGAGCTCGTGTCACCAGGATTTTCCACGTGGGTGGAAGAGGCAACTTTGGCAAAATTGTTTGTTGCACCATTTTGTGTGGACCCCATTTCCACATGGGCAACTTTCAAAGAAGACACCATCCGCCACTATCGCCATCTCTCATCCAGACGCTCACAAGCCACATCGGCGGTTATATCATGCGCGCTGGCGGAATTGGCCCACTTGGAGTCCAACATTCCAGCCTCAGGATATAGCCCTGCATAGGGCCAGAAGTGGGCGGAGGCAGCCGCCCACCTCAACGCACTTGAAAGGCAACACAAACATTGGTTTTGTATCCAATACAGGGCCACACACATCACTAAAGGCAACAAGTGCACCGCATACTTCTTCAAAAAAAATTTTGCACCACGCCAGAGTGTGGTCTGCACACAGGTGCGAAGATCAGATAATTCTATTGTGGACACACTGGCCAAAGTGGCAATCAAAATGCAAAGATATTACTCCGAGTTATACCAAGCTGAACCAATTCAGCTGGCCGAAATGGCGGAATTTCTTGACCGAGCTCATATCTGCACCATTTTCTGATACCCGGAAATAATGAATTTAATTACTCCAAGCGAATTATGGACTACCATTCGTGGTGCGCCAAACTGAAAATGCCAGGCCCAGATGGCATTCCATATGAGTTCTACATAAAATATTTTAAATATATATCCCCATTGCTGCTAGCCTCACTCAACCAATGCCTGTTGGAAACGCGCCTCCTACCAGGAGGACATGAGGCTTTACAGTCACACTCTTCAAGAAAGGGGATAGGCTAGACTTAGCCAACTGGTGCCCCATTTCTCTAACAAACACAGACACCAAAATTTTAACAAAAATCATGGCTAACCGTTTAGGGACTGTAGCATCTGCCACCATCTCCCCAGAACAATTTGGTTTCATCCCCAGAAGGTCGATTTGGGATAAAGTGCACTCTGTGGCTAATGTGTGTCAGTCCACAGCCTCTGGGGCACTTGTATTCTTGGACCAACAAAAGGCCTATGATAGAGTAAACTGGGAATACCCAAGGGCCTGCCTCCAACAATTCCGCCTACCTCCCCGCTTCATTAACTGGGTGATGCTGCTCACGGAATCTGCAACAATGGCAGTGCGCGGCCCAGGTTTCCTAACGGAAGTAGTCCATCCTCAAAGGGGCCTGCGACAAGGGGACCCCCTCAGCCCACTCTTATACAACTTCAGCCTTGACCCACTACTGCGAAATGTGAATGCCCAACTCACTGGGGTCCATGTGCCAGGCCAAACCCCAGTCAAGATGATGGCATTTGCAGATGATTGCGTGGTGGGGGTGTCTAATAACAAAGATGCACACGCGCTTGAAGCCCTCATCAAGGAATATTTTCGGGTAAGCAACGCGGCACTGAACGCCTCCAAAACCGAAATCATCCTCCTTGGTCAGTTTCAGAACTGCTGGGCCCCAGCAAGTAGTTCCCAACCCAGCTCATCTGCTCGCCCACGTCCACGCCTTACTAGCTCAAAACATACCGCTCCACTGGTGCTCCCCTTTGTGCCACGACCTACCATAGGAATGGTACACCATCTGGGTGTGTGGGTGGAGGCAGGTGGATACGCGTCAGCAGTAATGGAAAGCCATATACTGGACAACGTGATGAAGCGAATCACCTCTCTCAGAGCCCACCCTACTACCCTCACTGGCAGGGTTGTTCTTGCCAACTCTATGCTCCTTTCCAAAGTCTGGTTCAGAGCCCACGCCATCCCCTTCTCCCCAAGCTTCTTCAAATCCCTGTATGCTTTGCTACAAGGTTGGCTTTGGTAAGGCCGCCCTCCACCAGTATGGCTAGAGGTCATGTTTGGCCCTCATCACCATGGTGGCATGGGCCTACTTGACTTCAAAGCCCATGCCGCCAAGATCCTGGGCACCTGGATTGCGGCCGTCACTGCTCCTACACTCCCATCCCAACACTGGTCCCGCGCGGCCCACTCCAACTTCTCCCAAGCCTTGGGCCTCAACAATCCATCAAACCCCCACTCCCTGATCAAATACCTCGCATCACACACATCGGCCACAGGTCCTCATGGGACCAAAACCCACTACAAACGAATCCTACTCTTCATGTGAAAAGCAGAGTGGAGAATTCATATTAGTGGACATATATCCCAAAGAGTCCGCCCCTCTCCTCAGTTCACACAAGAGGTACAGGGGCTACCCATCCATGATGGCGTGATCCCCATTCGACTCCAAGTCCTATCCAGGGTGGACTACCTGGACATGATGGACATCCCTTATTCCACTGAGACCCAAAAGACTATCTGTAAATACGCACACCTTCCTCTGTTGAAGCCTCAAGTCCGCTTCCATGTGTGGCGCTGCCTGAGGCGGGTGTATCGTACAGCTGAGCGCTCTAATGCTTTACACTCATCCTGTGTCGTGTGTGGCCAGCATGGAACGCTGTTTCATCGCCTGGAGAAGTGCCCCACCTCTAAAGTAATATGGCGCGAAGTCCAACGTCTGCTAGGCCAGGATCAAACACATCCCTTCAGTCTGTCAAGAGATATGTTTGCTTCATCAATGGCCTCCCCCTCCCCACCCTCCCTCCCTGCTCTGGTGGTTGCAATCGCCATGTGGACTATCCACACGATTGCCTTGGATGCCATCGCTGGATCCATCCCCACCCTCCCTGAAGCTGTCCACAGATTCCAGTCTCATTTGGTGGATCACTTTCAAGCGTAAATGTTTGGATATCTCCCACCGCGTCACCAACAGCTGGTCTCCTCCTGGTTCTCAGTCTTGTTCATCAAATCAGACCCCTTCCTCCACACGTGCTCAATAGTGGCTACGTCCCCTACACACGTTCCCTCCCCCTTCCCATAAGTGGCGTTTACGCTGGCAACAAGAGATAGCATCGCTTCTCTGGGGTGCCTCCCCTGGTACTAAGTTTTGTCTCATCTGAGTCATATTCGGAAGTGTCCATCCCATGGTCGGCCTTCCCCGCAATAAATTCAAAAATAAAACACATTCACTGACCGATTGATGTAATGACTAACATACTGACTGAACGACTGACATCTGAAGCCTTTAAATCTGATAGGTTTAATCTAATTTGGGCAAGTGTTTGAGAATTGGAAAATTTAATAAGTAATCCACCAAATTGCTTTCCAAAAACTAATCTAATTGACTATGATAAGTTCAATCTATTTGGGTGAGCGAGTGAGAAATGGCAAATATATCAAATAATTACCAAATTGTTCACTTGATACTAATGTCTATTTAATATAAAATTTTCTTGTGTATTTTACTTAATCTACTTAATAGAACACATTTACTGACGTACTGATTTACTGAGACTGACATCTGAAATCTTAGGTTTGATAATTTCAATCTATTTAATTGAGTGGGTGAGAATTGGAGAATAGTATAAAATCTGAAACTATCAAGTCTGATAGGCATAATCAATTTGGGCAAGTAGGTGCGAATTGATGAATATTCTCGACTAATTCACCAAATTTCTCACCTGAAACTAGATAAAAATCAGTATGATGGTTTTAATCAAATTAAGGTAAGTTGGGATAATCAGCTCACCAGCCACAAGGGCAACAGCAAAGCTGTTAGACCAAGGGCTTGAGGGTAGTGCTGGAACAGCCTATAGGGTATATTAGTCTTAGCTTATCATATGATAAACTTTAAATACCATAGCAAAGCATGTGTATCTTGATGTTAGGTTTATATAATACTACAAAACCTGCTTAGTTTGGTTCCCCTAATTATAAGATACTTTTGGCAAGTTAAGTTGAAGATAATTTAGTATTTTGGAAGACATGTTATAAAAAAATGATTTTAAATATAGGTAAATGTTTGGGTAGCAGTTTGGTGTTATTTGATTGACTCAATAGGTTTAGTTTTGTTTGGCCAAGTAGTTGATGTTTTTTGGTCAAATTGATAGGACACAGTTTAGTTTTGAAGGCGATTAGTTATTGGTTTATTTGGTATTTTCAGTTAAGTATAGCTAAATAATTGGTTATTTTTGGTCTATTCAATTGAGCAATTCTATTTGGCTGGGTGGTTATTCTTCGATTTATTCGAGGTACGCTGACCAGGGGATGGACAGTACTGATCACAACACTAAAAACGGCAAAACAAACTACTAACTAGGCGGGAAGCAGAAACTGCTTAACCCACCATGGCAGAGGGTGAGGAGGGGTCGGGGGTTGGTTTTCAGAAAGACCCACCTCGATCAAGGGGTGTTGGTTACAGTACTGGATCAGAGCAGAGAGCCAGGGCGTTGGGGCATCTGCATAGTGGGGGCTGAGGTCAGCGTAGTAGGAGTTTTCCACTTCTGCATCAAGATAATGATGGGAAAGTGTTTCAACAAAAGCTGCGAGGAGAACTTCAGCTTCTTTGCGGGCTTCAGGATGTTGGGTGAAAAGGGAGATACTGTGGCGGGTGATTTTGGCTGAGGGGTTGAATGCAGCAAGCGTTGCGACATTCATAACAGCGATTTCAGCATCATCAAATAGTTTTGAGATGTCACTGCAGGGAGATTCAGGGAAGTTGGGGGGAAGAAGATGGTGGGCAGGCCATGCTGGAGCTGAGCCACTGACTGGGCCACCGCGGTGCGTAGTTTTGGGTAATGAGGAGAGGCCACCGCAGCTAAGGCGAGCTGGTGGCCACTTTGGAAGGGGGCTGTATTGGGTAGAGGAGCAAAATGGCGAGGGGTAGGGGTTTCATCAAAGTCAGGAAGGAAAAATTCTGCCCGACCATAATTGCCATGGCAGAGAGGTTGACCTGTATGCTTACTAATGAGGACATTACCTGATTCATCTGTTTCAGCCAATAGATCCTATGGATTTTGGTTCACTGGAATAGTGGCGTTTAAATTTGAGTGGGTAGGATTGGGCGAATGGGCAGCTGCTTGGGTGCGAATGGTGGTCCAAGTATTGTTCTGATTGGCTGGCGTAGATTTAGGTGGGAGAGTGAGGATGGAGGTTTTGGGGGGGCTGATTTTCCATGTGGGCCCACTGAACGAGATTGGAGGGTGGGAGGGGGCAGCAAAGCGCCTCATACTGAACCTCCAGAGGGGGGCTCAGAAGCCGTAGCAGCGGATTTGGCCTTAGGGCACGCTCTTTTTGCATGGTCAAGGCCAAAGCAGAGAGAACAAATCTGCCTACCATTATCGACCTGAGCCCAAAAGAAATGATCAGGCGCTGCAGCCACATTAGCGCGGGGTGGGATTTGTTGGGCTATGGTAGGGTGGTGTGGTATGATGGTGGCTGTTGCACGAGGAGCAGCAAGGCGTTCTGTACCAGATGGAATGGCAAAGATGAGGTTGGGCTGAGTGCCATAAGCCATGAGCCCCGCGACCAACTGGTCATACAAAACCTGGGGTGTAAGGTGGGATGGGAGATTTGCAAAGGATACCACTAGCTAGGTATCTGAAGGGAGGCGAGTACGGGTTGTGGGAATGGGTTTTTTTATAAATTAGAGGAGTTTGTGTTGCCGCTTCAGCATCCTCCTTAGATTGGAACCCAACGTCAAAGTAGCCCTTAAAAGGGCGGAAGTCTATAAGGCCAGCTGGCGCAAAGGCTGTAGTGGATAGGCCAATAATTGCCTTATTGGCATATGGGAACAAACGCCATAGTCCACTCTAAGGCAGTAGTGGATAGCAGAGCGAGGGAGGGCGAGAGGATGGGGGCGAGAAGGGTGGACGCGCGCCAGGTGGAGCGCTAAGTCCCGTGGGGGGACAAAATGGTTGGAAGCAGTGGGCGGGCTGTTTGTGCCCGTCCAAACGCGCTTGCCTGCAGGGCAGAAAACGCTAGGTGGGGGTGCACTGCTGCCCCACACTGGGGTGGCAGGCGGTGGAGCCAAGGACATCAAAGAATAGGTTTGGGCAGATGGATGTGGATAAATATACTTAAATTAAAAATCGCTCAAAAGTGACTTTGAGCGGTTAAAGAGAGTTAAAAATTTTTCCTGGGTGGTTATTCTTAATCCATAATATAAAATCTAAAAATATTAATTTGATTATCCGAAATTCTATAGAAATTGTAGAAAAGCATGAGTAATGAAAGCAAGTAAATTAAATAATTTTAAATTTACCAGCTACTTGCCTGCTGTCATAAACAGCTTTAGTTAGAATAATCCAACCATTACTTAAGTATCTAAACATTTCAGTTATTTTTCCTTTAAGAGTTAAATGCTAATATACAATGATAGTATTCTATCATAACAGAAGATAAAATGTTAAGAAAGTTTATAACAACCTTCAGCCATAAGGATATATCATGCACTTAAGTTTTTTACCATAAGGTAAAACTTAAATCATTTTTTGATTTAGTATTGATCCAATAAATTAATTACTTCCTAAGCTTATGGGTGGCCATCTACCACTATAAAACTAACAAGATATAACTAAGCAAAGCTTTGAAAAATGTTTTGATTTTTTAATTCAACCAAAAAACAAAAACCACCAACAACATACCAAAACCAATTAACTTATTGAATTAATCAATCACTAACAGCTTACTAAAACTATCAAACTTATTGATCAACCTAAGCCCACCAATTTCTTGGAAAAATCAATGAAACTATTAAATCAACCGAATTTAAAACTGCTCAGCTGTAACAATAGACTGACTACCATCAAAAATATATAGGATTTACACTTAATACATATAAACTTTTCTTTGAACATGAAAATTAAAGTACTTAATGGATTATTGTATTGTCATTGGAGATACATAATTGTGTCAAATTTAAAAACCTCTATCTAGTTTAGAAGGTAGTTAAAAATCAATTGCTTGATTTGAAGTCCTTCCATTGTAAGTTAAAAAATCAATTAAAAAATGTTATTATACTACTAATGTTTGGCTTTCATTGCAGATATTAACATTAAGACTAACTGATTTATACCTGTTGACTTTGCCCCTAGTAATAGTGAAGCATCAACCTTGGTTTTCCATTTATTTTATACTGAGCTCTCCTTATGTCACTTATCAATCTATTATATGTGGTGAGCCACTGGACCTATTTTATAAGGGTTAAGTATATTAGGTTATTTGAGGTAAGCCATCCATGGTAGGGACAATACCATGTGCTCAAATAGTGTAAATAAGAATAGATCTCCTAACTAATGAAATACCAAACTGAGAAAACCAAAACAAACAAAAATGAATAAAAATCACAACCAACCAGGTGGGGAAGTAGCTAACTACTAATTTACTATTGCTAAGGGAGAGAGGTTGAGGAGGCATTTTGTTACCTAAGCCTACGCCATGTCTGTTTATGTTCAAGGCAGAAAGCAAAAGCATGGTGAAAGGTGCATGGGAGCCCAAGTTAGCTCTAGTTCCAAACTGGTAGGTTCCAACCAGCTACTAGAAGAACCAAGCAACTGCTAATCATACGAGCCTAGAATCTTCTATATGACTAGGTTCAACTGTTTCAGTGGAAGCATCTTGGCCATGATGCGCTCCATTCAGCACTAAATGCTCTCTAGAAAATGGCAAAAACTCTAAAGATTGTCAGGGGGAAAGACTTCTTTTTAATTAACCAAAGGAAATAGAACAAGATAGGCCAGTACCCCACAAGTAAGGTCACTATTTTTTATATAGGGAAAGGGGTATTATGGTTCATAATGCTGTTCTTGGGCTCTGCAGCTCTTGGGTTAGCATCTTCTCTAGCTGCAGGTTCCAGGGTTTGCATTTTTGGGGAAGAAGGTCAAATTATAAGCTGTCATAAGAACTGAGGTAGATAGAGGGTTAATTCATAAGTTAGCATGAGAAGTCAGGTTGAGGGAGGTGATAGGGCATGCCATGATTAGCTGCTCCCCAATTTAACTTTTTTTATTTTTTTATTTTTTTTCTATTTTTAAGGAACACTCCATCTTAAAAGGTCCAGCTCTAAATTGACAGCAAAATTCTATTACCACTATAAAAAGCTATTGGGAAATAAAAGAGGGAGGATAAAATCAGAATTCATTATTTTCAAAAATCCTCAGCAAAATCAATTTTATATCTGAGTCATTTTAAAACCTTCAGATTTTTTAAAATTTTAGACTTTTTGAGAAAATGGGTGGCGAAAATAGGGAACTTTCCTAGAGTACTTGTGGAGTTTTGGTAAAGCTGAGGGTTTTTTTACACAGTAGCTTAATCTTGTCAACATAACAATTACTAGGCAGTGGGGGATTGAATTGGCGTGTAAAAATCCTGGCAATGGATATCACTCACTGGTGCTAGTTTATACAGAATTTGACAATTTAGCAGAAATAGGAGTATAAAACCCTCATCTGTTATTGTATAACTGGGGGATTTTGCCCACTGGAAGAAAAAATATGGAGAATTAATATACTAGAAAACTTTGGGTTTTAATTTTATATGTGTTATTAGTAATAGTAACTGAAAAAAAGCAAACTCTATTACTATGTTACTGCTTAGTATGTAAACAATCTGAGGTTTGAAGTGAGATGGCTGAGCAATTCAAACTAAGCTAAAAGTATCCAAATTAGGTAATATGGGGCTTTGACCTGTTATGAACCCTCATAACTCGCTTTGCTTTAACAGAATGGCCTATGAAGGGTCAATAAAAGGTAGTACAAGTCCGTTAGGCAAAGATTTGATATAGATGAACCAATCACCATGGGGGGAAATTTTACACCTGGTGGGACTCCTTCCAACTCATAAAAGGGGTGGTCGCCGTGAAGGTGGTTTAACTAAATTGTTAATGGGACAGTGAGGAACCTCAGATGGACCCCCTGGTTCTTCCACATGGTTGGAGCAATCTGACTACCTAAACTCATGCTATTTAGCTGAGAAACATTACTAAAAGTTTTTCCCAATTTGCGGGGTTCCACTGAGAGTCAGCAAGGGACTTTTGGCTAATTTCATCCTGCTTTTGTACTGAAGCACACTTATTACAATATTGGACTTGTAATTATCTAACAGGGCGCAAATATAGGATATTTAAAATAAAATTGGTCGTTTCTACCAAAAAAGGGGTAGTAAGCACCACTTGGCTCTTTCCATTTGTGGAAAGCCTTACTCATGGTCTTCAATATATTGAGGTGCAAAATGTGCAAAGGGAACATTTCTTTCTCGTTGCAAACACTTTTGCAACCCATTCAATTTTAGACTAAATCTAGTTTGATAATCTCATAGAGGGGATTAGTCTGCGCCCATGTCTGGGAGCAGTTGGGCAAGCAAGGCAAGAGGAGCAGGCGGAAGGCCCGCGGCCTCTAACGTTCAAAAATGCCCCAAAGAAACTGGCGGAATAGAAAAAAATCTAAAAAAAAACTGGCGGTCACAATTTCCCCAGAGATACTCGCGTGGCAAGCATGATGCAACCAGTACATCAACATGCCACATTCCCAGCCACTTTCGTTGGTGGAATTTGGAGTCCGTGTGTATCTGGACATCCAAAAAATGGCCCTATGGGAAAAATTTTGTGAAGATGTACACAAAATTTTCCTGACCGCGGTGTACATTGCACCTCACTCCATGTCGCGAAGTTGGCTGGACCTAGGTTTTGAAAGCAAAATAGCAGCAGATGAGGCTGCAGCGGTGCGCATAGTGGTCAACCTCCCCAAAGGGCAATGGGTTGTCAAAACTAAATGCAACAGATGGACAAAATCAAACCAAATTTTCCTCACATTTGACTTTTTGCCTACTACGGTAAAATGTGACATTTTGGAGCAACACCTGAAAGATGGTCTCACCATATATGGCGAAATACAATATTTCAAAATGCAATGTTTCATGCTGATGCCACACCTGTGCACCGGCAAAGCCATCGCAGTTCTGACCCCAACTGAGGAGATCATGAAGGACCTAACCCAGATCCCACACTCCACCTTTATTGACATTGCAGGGCACACCACCCACCCATTCTGGGTAACCGTGGACAGCGCGCCCCCCATTTGCACCCACTGTGACGTGTTCGGCCATAAGGCGCATACATGCCCCATCAAAGAGGGCGTCACATTCCAAGAGCACCCCTCAGCGGCCATGGCCAGCGGAGAGGCGCACTATGAACCAACCGCAAGCACCAAGGAGGCTTTCCCATGGGGAGCACAAGGCTGCTAACTATTGGTAAAGCCCAAATCCCCGCAGGAGTGGAAGAAGGCCAAGCAGGCCCATAGGACCGCGGCCAAGGAAGTGGCCAAGGCCACCACCACCATCCCACACTCACAACGCCAGGAGGACATGGAGACCTTCGTGGTGGAAGCAACTTGGGAATCCATCACCCAATCAGATTGGGAGGCCCATGCCGAACGGGTCACTCAATCCGAGGATCCGATGGTAGATTCGATCTCACCCAATTGCTGCACCCAAGCCCCGGTCAAAACTGACTTGGGACCTATCCCAACCGAAAATTTTTTTTTGCCCCACTCGACGGTGCACCAAACTCACCCGCACTGCAAAAAATTTGTCCGACGTCAGGAAAACAAAAAGTGAAGGCCAAAGCCAACGCGACTCTTTCCGCAAAAGTTAACAAAAACCCCACTAGCGTTGCTGCTAATACCCACACTGCTGTGAAAGCCCATGGGGACCTGGAAGAGGCTGGTGGGCCCGGGGGCCCACCCCCTCGCACCTAAGGTGCAATGGGGGAAACCTTCACTCTAGGGATGCTAAATATCGCTGGACTCAAGGCCTCCCCGTCCTGGGCTAGGAAACTGAGTTTTTTACAAAACAATTTACCCGTGGATATCCTGGCCATCCAGGAGTCCCACTGTCCACAAGGTTCCGAGGAAGCTTGAAAAACAATGCTCCTACCATCCCTATCCTTTTGGTCAAAGCACTGTGGGGTGCTAATTTGGAAAAACAATTTTTTCAAATTTACATCTTCAGAAATATTCCTAAATGGCCGAGTGCTCGTTGTCACCTTCTCATGGGCTGATGTTGCACACACAATCGTCAACATTTATGCCCCAAATGGTGCACATGAGCATCAGGAATTTTTCTCATCAGTCAAATCCCTCCCGCTACCCCCAATTCTTTCCTAATTGGCGACATGAACTGTTGGCTAACCTCACCAACAGACTGGTGGCCACCCTCACCCCACGCCCCACAGGGTCACGTAGAACTACGCGTTCTAAAAGCCACCCTTGGGTTAATGGATGCGCTGCCGCGACATGCCCCACTGCACGAAAACATGACGCATCCCCACATCCACAACGGCCAATTAAGGTCCATGACCTGCATCAACCTTATTCTAGCGCCGGCGAAATTCCAACCCCACATCTCCCACTTCAAAACAATGAAAATGGAATTCTCTGACCACTAGCTGGTCTCGATAACATACCACTTACCTGTCACAGTTGCAAAGGCCCCACATTGGTGCAAAGTCCACCCCTCAGAGCTCGCGTCACCAGGATTTTCCACGTGGGTGGAAGAGGCAACTTTGGCAAAATTGTTTGTTGCAACATTTTGTGCAGACCCCATTTCCACATGGGCAACTTTCAAAGAAGACACCATCCGCCACTATTGCCATCTCTCATCCAGATGCTCATGAGCCACATCAGCGGTTATATAGCGCGCGCTGGTGGAATTGGCCCACTTGGAGTCCAGCATTCCAGCCTTAGGATACAGCCCTGCATGGGGCCAGAAGTGGGCGGAAACAGCTGCCCACCTCAACGCACTTGAAAGGCAACACAAACATCAAGTTTGTGTCGATTACAGGGCCACACGCTTTGTTAAAGGTGACAAGTGCACTGCATACTTCTTCAAGAGAAATTTTTGCACCACGCCAGAGCGTGGCCTGCACACAGGTGCGAAGATCAGATAATTCTATTGTGGACACACCGGCCGAAGTGGCAATCAAAATGCAAAGATATTACTCCGAATTATACTGAGCTGAACCAAATCAGCCGGCCAAAATGGCAGTTTTCATGACCGAGTTCATATCCGCACCATTTTCTGATATCAGAAATAATGAATTTAATTACTCCAAACGAATTATGGACTACCATTCGTGGTGCGCCAAACTGAAAATGCCCAGGCCCAGATGGCATTCCATATGAGTTCTACAAAAAATATTTCAAATATATATCCCCATTGCTGCTAGCCTCACTCAACCAAAGCCTGTTGGAAACGCGCCTCCTACCAGGAGGACATGAGGCCTTTACGGTCACACTCTTCAAGAAAGGGGATAGGCTAGACTTAGCCAACTGGCGCCCATTTTTCTAACAAACACAGACACCAAAATTTTAACCAAATTCATGGCTAACTGTTTAGGGACTGTAGCATCTGCCACCATCTCCCCAGAACAATTTGTTTTCATCCACAAGAAGGTCGATTTGGGATAAAGTGCACTCTGTGGCTGATGTGTGTCAGTCCACAGCTTCTGGGGCACTTGTATTCTTGGACCAACAAAAGGCCTATGATAGAGTAAACTGGGAATACCCAAGGGCCTGCCTCCAACAATTCCGCCTACCTCCCCGCTTCATTAACTGGGTGATGCTGCTCACGGAATCTGCAACAATGGCAGTGCGCGGCCCAGGTTTCCTAACGGAAGTAGTCCATCCTCAAAGGGGCCTGCGACAAGGGGACCCCCTCAGCCCACTCTTATACAACTTCAGCTTGACCCACTACTGCGAAATGTGAATGCCCAACTCACTGGGGTCCATGTGCCAGGCCAAACCCCAGTCAAGATGATGGCATTTGCAGATGATTGCGTGGTGGGGGTGTCTAATAACAAAGATGCACGCGCGCTTGAAGCCCTCATCCAGGAATATTCCCGGGTAAGCAACGCGGCACTGAACGCCTCCAAAACTGAAATCATCCTCCTTGGTCGGTTTCAGAACTGCTGGGCCCCAGCAAGTAGTTCCCAACCTGGCCCATCTGCTCGCCCACATCCACGCCTTACTAACTCAACACACACCGCTCCACTGGTGCTCCCCTTTGTGCCACGACCTACCATAGGAATGGTACACCATCTGGGTGTGTGGGTGGAGGCAGGTGGGTACGCGTCAGCAGTAATGGAGAGCCATATACTGGACAACGTGACGAAGCGAATCACCTCTCTCAGAGCCCACCCTACTACCCTCACTGGCAGGGTTGTTCTTGCCAACTCTATGCTCCTTTCCAAAGTCTGGTTCGGAGCCCACGCCATCCCCTTCTCCCCAAGCTTCTTCAAATCCCTGTATGCTTTGCTACAAGGTTGGCTTTGGTCAGGCCGCCCTCCACCAGTATGGCTAGAGGTCATGTTTGGCCCTCATCACCATGGTGGCATGGGCCTACTTGACTTCAAAGCCCATGCCGCCAAGATCCTGGGCACCTGGATCGCGGCCGTCACCGCTCCTACACTCCCATCCCAACACTGGTCCCGCGCGGCCTGCTCCAACTTCTCCAAAGCCTTGGGCCTCAACAATCCATCAAACCCCCACTCCCTGATGAAATACCTCGCATCACACACATCAGCCACAGGTCCTCCTGGGACCAAAACCCACTACAAACGAATCCTACTCTCCATGCGAAGCGCAGAGTGGATAAACACGTATTAGTGGACATACAACCCAAAGAGGCCGCCCCTCTCCTCAGTTCACACAAGAGGTACAGGGGCTACCCATCCATGATGGCGTGATCCCCATTCGACCCCATGTCCTATCCAGGGTGGACTACCTGGTTATGATGGACATCCCTTATTCCACTGAGACCCAAAAGACTATCTAGAAATACGCACACCATCCTCTGTTGCAGCCTCAAGTCCACTCCCATTTGTGGCGCTGCCTGAGGCGGGTGTATCGTACAGCTGAGCGCTCTAAT
The DNA here is from genome assembly GCA_022478985.1 of Massospora cicadina. Taxonomy (NCBI): domain Eukaryota; kingdom Fungi; phylum Entomophthoromycota; class Entomophthoromycetes; order Entomophthorales; family Entomophthoraceae; genus Massospora; species Massospora cicadina. Next base: position 96,056 of record JAKSZP010015952.1, on the reverse strand, counting down.
GCTTTACACTCATCCTGTGTCGTGTGTGGCCAGTATGGAACGCTGTTTCATCGCCTGGAGAAGTGCCCCACCTCTAAAGTAATATGGCGCGAAGTCCAACGTCTGCTAGGCCAGGATCAAACACATCCCTTCAGTCTGTCAAGAGATATGTTTGCTTCATCAATGGCCTCCCCCTCCCACCCTCCCTCCATGCTCTGGTGGTTGCAATGGCCATGTGGACTATCCACACGATTGTCTTGGATGCCATCGCTATATCCATCCCCACCCTCCCTGAAGCAGTCCACAGATTCCGGTCTCATTTGGTGGATCACTTTCAAGCGTGGATGTTTGGATATATCCCACCGCGTCGCTGACAGCTGGTCTCCTCCTGGTTCCCAGTCTGGTTCATCAAATCAGACCCCTTCCTCCACACGTGCTCAATAGTGGCTACGTCCCCTACACACGTTCCCTCCCCCTTCCCATAAGTGGCGTTCCCGCTGGCAACAAGAGATAGTATCGCTTCTCTGGGGTGCCTCCCCTGGTACTAAGTTTTGTCTCATCTGAGTCATAATCGGAAGTGTCCGTCCCATGGTCAGCCTTCCCCGCAATATATTCAAAATTTATATTGTTTAAAGGGAGGATTAAATACTTTGATTGGGACATTCTGAGGGCCTCAAAATAAACACCATTGACATATTCACCATTAATTCAGTATTGGTTAATTGAGAGAATACTAAAACTTTTTCATGTTCATACCTTTTAAATTGAATTGTGCTTTAGTGACGATTTTCAGGGAAACTGGAGCGCAGGAGGTCACTGAAGGAAAAGCACCAGACAAAAGGTGTAACAATAAGGCAAAGTGACCCAGCAAGAGGAAGCAACTTCTAAGGCAATCTTGGTTATGTTTCCATATAAATTTGATAATAAAAAATGCACACCAAACTGACAAAAACAATCAGGTACATGAGTCCCTGAGATATGAGGAAGATGATGTAAGAACTGCAGTGAAACGTGGTGAAATAAGATGTGGCAGATTTAGCAGAATAAGTTGTGGTGTTGAAGGAGGTTTTGCGCTCAACTTGGGAGTTAGATTAAAGTGAGAAAGACTCTGCCTTGCTATAATTTCAACAGAGGTATTCTTTATAAAAATAAACATATAAACATGTGAAAACAAGCACAAATAATCACTAAATTTTATTAAATTTAACTGTTTGTCTGAGAAAAGCTAGTTTTCTAAGCTTGGGCCTAAAAATTAGAAAGTGAATTTTTTGCAGATGTTTTATAGTGATTAATAAAATATGACCTGAGCTGTAAAATATTCGCCTATTAACAAAATCAAAATTTTACAAATTTAGCCAAGTTCTGTAACTTTATAACGCGAATTTTCCAAATTTTGGGAGAATTTCGCCAGATTTTCTGCCTCTGACGAGCTATTTTCTCAACCCTGGCTGGCAAAGCCAGTACCAATTTCTAGTCAATGCCCTTAGAGAGGTCATCAGATAATCTTAGGGTTCTGGCCTTGACTCCTCAGGCTTTTTTAGCTTTGCTTTAGTGGGGAGTTCAACACCAGGAAATATGTCACTAGTTGCGACCTCATCTCTGATCTTAGATTGGAACTTACACCGCCTGAGGGGACATTGGCCAAGGCAAACTTCTTCTAGGGGGTAGGAAGCTTTATGACAACTAAGGAGGCTTGGGTCACGGGACCTATAGCATCAGGGAATATAGCGTGGAAGTCGCAAATTAGGTCCTGAGCGTTGATCATATCTCTACAGGATAATAGCTATTCTCTGACTCCTAATAAACTTTCCAGGACACTGGGTACTGTAGCAGCATTGGGATAGGAAGGAAGCAAGAAAATCATCATTTAATATTAATTTGCCATCTAATATGACAGGATTAGGGTGAGGCTGCATGGGACTATTGAAGGGGGTTAGGAGGCACTCATGTAGGGTGCTGAACACTTTGATGAAGGAAGGTAAGTTAACCTGGTAAGCTGACGGGCCAACCTTCTTAATGATCTTGAAGGGTCCAACACACTTGGGGCCTAACTTGCGACAGGGTTTCTTAAAGTGGAGGTTCTTGGCGATGACCATGACTAAATATCTGGCTTGTACTCAGGGCCTATGCAACACTTGCAGTCAAGATATGATTTTTAGATTCTCACAGCATCAACGAGATGGTCCTTTACTGCCTGGTGTATGTCTCTAAGCTCTTTAGAGCGCTCATTGGAGCAACAACAATGGGCTTAATCCGCAGACTTAGGTTGAAGCTGGGATTGTACTTATAGTTTTCAAAAAGGAGATGCGCCTTTAGAGGCATGAGTAAGGTTATTATAAGCAAATTGCACCAGTGAAAGGTGAGAGGCCCAATTGTTCAAAAGTGTTGAATATTTTATTTAACTAAGGTAAGCCGACCAGGGGATGGACATTACCAAAAATTGAAAAGCTAACAGTAAAGTCCTCAACAAACAAAATGAACAAACCGCCCAAAATAAGCGTATGACACACAAAGCGTGAACACAACCAACCAGGTGGGACAGCGGGAACCACTTATCCCATCATAGCGGAAGGGGAGGGGGGATCAGGAGCTCATCCTCGGCCTCTACTTCACCCCAAAGCAGGGCACAGGCTATGGCAGATAGAAGGGCGTCAGGGTATCAGCGGGATGTGGAGATAAATTTATGATGATTGGGGTGGTAGGAAGACAGTGGTTGTATATTAGAGTTCTGATGTAACTGGTCAAAGCTGTTTCAGCTTTCATGCGTGCATCAGGGTGCTTTACAAACGTGGTGATATAGGTGTGGGTAATCTTGGATTTGGGATTCTGCACTACCACTGTCACATGCTGGATGGCATCATTGGCAGCTTTGTGAGCTTTGGTCAACATCTTCCTTTGGAGCATATTGGCGGTGGAGGGGATAATGGGAGGAGGAATTCCTCATGCAAGCATCACCACTGATTTGGAGGCAGCTTTGCGGAGAGGATGAAAATCTGGCTACGCCATTATTTCAACAGCCAGATGGTGGTCACTGTGGAGCGTTTCTGCATTTTGATGGGGGCATATAGACAAGGTGGTAGTGTAGTGTTGTGGTCAGTAAACACAAACTGCTTGAGTTAGATAGTGCGGTCTTCAATAATATTCCTAGACTCAAAATTTCAGTCAATAGATTTCAAAAATTTTGGTTTAATTAAATTGGATTTTTAGCATATTCCAGAGGTTTGGTTGGTCCATTGTAGGACACATGAGAGCGAACTGGGGTCCAATTCTGTGCTTGATTGGAGGGAGCGTTTGTGGCACTGGGGCATGGATGAGGCTGATTGGTGGCTCCAGGCACAGCTGCAGCAACAGGCTTTGGGGGAGGGTGAAGTAGGATTGTACCCCATAACAAAACTGGTGCAGGGTTGGTGGCAGATTGTAATCAGGTAGATGAAAATCAGAGCAGTTGTAAGTAGCTAAGGATTGGCACTTGCATTTCAAGTGGTCCAACTCAAAACAGACAGACAGATTGTCCGCCCGCCCTTAAAGCTGGCACAGAACGGATGGTAAGGGGCAGAAAGGATGACAGTACAAGGGGGAATTGACAAGGCAATTTTTATTAGATTCAAGGATGATCATGGCATACGCCTGAGGCTCAGCGAGGCGTGTGGCCCCATTTAGGGGTCACAAATTGTAAGATGAAGTTGGAATTGTATGCTGCCAATCTTCCACCAGCTCCTGGCGGAGCACCTCAGGGGGAAGGTGGATGGGCAGACCAGCGAACTGAACTACTAAAGTGGTATCCACTGGGAGCTGGGTTTGAATTGTGTGGAGAGGAGTCCCTGGAAACCAGGGGCACAGTTGCTGCAGTTGTGGCATCAGCCTCACAGGTAACGCTGAGGTCAAAATAAACCTTATAGGAGCGGAAGTCAATGAACTGGAAGGAGTCATCACCGCCTGAGCCATTTCAATAATGGCTTAGTTGTGGTAAGGGAAAAGGTTCCCATAATTGCCCCTAAGGCCAAAACACATGTTGCTCCGGGGGTGCACCAGGGGGCAATGAGGCACTGCTTGGCTACAAGCAAGGTGGGCGTTAAGATCCTTTAAAGAAACAAATCATTCCATGGGCTTGGTATGACTGGGTAAGCTAATCTGGGCTCGTTTTTCTGTATGATGGAAAATGTCAGGGGGGAGCTGTCGCTGCCCCACACTGGGGCAGCTGGCAGGGAATCTGAGGACATCAGAGCAAAACTATAGCAGGCAATCAAAATTTGCTTCTTTTTTCATAAGCTTTTTCTTGGAAAGTTAGGCTGAGTGAAAGAGAGTGGTTGTAATCTTTGGAATAACTATGTATGAATTGCTCCAAACTTTGGTTCATATTCTCCACCTGCCCATCCAACTGAGGTAGAAGGCTGTGGAGCAGCAGGAGCAGATTCCTGGGATAAAGTAGGGCTTCCCAGAACTGGGAAGTGACTTACAAACAGCAATCAATGATAATCTCCTTGGGGAGGCTGTGTAAACTGAAAATGCGGTCCACAAAGAGGCATGCTTTCTTAACTGAGGAAATAGTGGTATTGAAGGGGATGAAATGGACCACCTTGGTAAAACGGACCACTACAACCATTACTTCATCAAGACCCTGGGACAAGGTGTGTTCATAATAAAATTGACAGACACTGATGTCCAAGGGCCCTCAGCTGCTTTGAGGAGGACAAGCATCCCGGTGCTCTTCAGGCGACTCAGTTTTGACCAGTTACATGTCAAGCAGGAATTTGTGAATTTTGCCACATCTGTGGCAATGCCCTTCCAACTGTAGGAGTGGCGAACCACTCAATCGTCTTGTCCTTGACTTTGTAGCAGCAGTTGGAGTGTCATGAGCTTTTCAGTTTACTTCTTTTTCTCAGGGTTCCAGGTAGTACCCACCATTTGCCTTGATGGATGATGACCCCATATATCACCTGGTAACCTTTGTCCAGGAGCTCACCATTTCTATGGCAGGCCTTCTTAAGCTTATCATAGTCACCAAACAAGGGTTGGGACAAATTTAACGGTGGCAGGGGTGTCAGTATCCCTTTACTAAAGGTTCCATCATAAGCAGAGCGGAGGGGTTGGCTAGTGGGCTTTTCTTTGCCTGTTCTAATTTAATTAACTACTTGGTATTGTGGGCGTCAACTAGTGCTGGGTCAGGAGTGAAGGAAGGGTTCTGGGATAAGGCATCTGGTAATGAGATTTGGGTACCCTTAATGAAGTTGTATTATAAAATAGAACACTGAAAGGATTTCCAACCATTGGGAATTGCAAGGAGATAGTATTTTGGGTTGTGCGGTAGTACATCAGCACCTTGTGTTCAGTGCGGAAAGTAAAGGGCCACTTGGACCCATGCAGATGGTGGCGCTATGGTTGTACCACCTTAACAACATCAAAAGTTCATTATTATAAATAGCGTAGTTGAGCTGCTCCAGGGTCATCTCATTAGAAGAGTAAGCAACATGACGTTCCACTCCACCCCTCCCCTCCTTCAACAAAGCAGCTCCTACCACAAAGTTGTTTGTGTCAGTGGTGACAATAAATGGACGGCTGGGGTCTGCATGTGCTAACACCAGGCTGGACAAGAGTATGGATTTAACAGCCTGGAACGCGGCGTTTCATTATGTGGTCTAACTGAAAATCTTCTTCTCTGATGTGGTATAGAGAGGGGCGGCAACTTTTGATGGCAGGGGGTGAACTTCTTAAGAAAATTACACGTCCCAAAGAAACTGAATAACTCTATGAGAGATGAGGGAGTGGCCTGATTGCAGATGTCTGCTTCCTTATCTGGGGCAATCATGTGGCCATGGGAGAAGATAATGTTTTTAATAATACAATCTTGGGTGCTGAGAACATATGGGCATCCATGCTCCTCCCTTCCCTTTCATTTTGGTTGCCACACTATGAGGTGCTTATAGAGCAACCCATAATTTAAATTTATTTCCACATATTTGTACCTCAACGGCCATGTCATTGTTGTATCCTTTTTGTGGGATGACAAAGTGCACGCTGTCATTAACATATATGCCCTGACCTGTGCACGAGCTTATCAGGAATTCTTCTCAGCCGTTAATATTATTCAGCTTCCCCCTGACCCATTTGTGGTAAGTGATATAAATTGCTGGACCAACTTAGCCACTGACCGCTGGCCCTCAACGCCTACCCCCGCAGGGGCATGTAGAACTTCACGTTTTTAAGGCCACGATGGGGTTTTTTGATACCCTGCATCAACATGCACCGCTGCTCACAAACATGCCTCATCCTCATTTGCACAAAGGTCAGCTGAGGTTTATGTCCCGCAGTGACCTTATTCCTACACCGTTTAAATATTGTTCAGGTTACACACTTTATGATGATGAAACTTGATTTATCTGACCACAGGACGGTATTGATTTCCTTCTCTTTGTCACACCCAGCAGCACAGGCACTGAAGTGGTGCAAACTACATTAATCCTAGATCACGTCTCCCAGGTTTTCCTCATGGGTGGAAACCTAAACCTCAGTTCCAGAGTTTACCACACCGTTATGTGCAGACCCACTTTCAACCTGGTCAAACATCAAAGCAAACACCATCTGCCAGGCATGCCACATCTCATCACGTCGCTCTTAGATACCTCAGCAGTCATTTTGCACATGCTTGCATAAGTGGAACATTTGGGATCTACATCCCTGCTGCAGGCTACAGCCTGGCTTGAGGTTGCAAGTGGGCAGAAATGTCCACTTGCATCAACGCACCTGTAAGGCAACACAAACATCGAGTTTGTGTGTGATATAAAGCTAAGAATATAATGGCGGGTGACACATAAAATGCTTACTTTTTCCAAGAATTCTTTGCACTGTGACAGAGCTTGGCCTGCACACAGGTTTGGCAGCCATCCCACTCCATTGCAGATACTTCAGCTAAAGTTTCAATAGAAGTTTAAAATTATTACTCCAAATTGTATCACTCCAATCCATTTAAAATTGGCTGAAGTTGATGATTTTCTTGAAAGTGCACATATCTGCACCATTTCCCATTATCTGTAGTTGATGAATTTAATTTCCTGGGATAACTCTGGTCTGCCGTTCACAGTGCACTGTACAGGAAATGCCTAGGTCCAGATGGGATTTCTTATGATTTCTATAAGAAATATTCTAACTATTTCTCCTCCTTACTGCTTGCCTCAATGAATCAGTGTTTTCTTGAAAAGTGCCACCTCCCTGGGGGCCAAGAGGCTTTCACAATAACGCTGTATAAGTAAGGAAATAAGATGGACTTAGCCAACTGGCGCCGCATTACACTTACTAACACTGATACTAAATTTTTTACTAAAATCATGGCTTACCGCCTGGGAGTAGTTGCCTCTGCTCTCATTTCCCCTGAGCGACTTTTTCATTCCCAATCAGTCAATATGGGACAGCATACATACTATAGCCAACGTCTGCCAATCCACGGCTACTGGAGCACTTGTTTTTAGACCATCAGAAGGCTTTTGATAGAGTCAACTTGGATTACCTCAAAGACTGCTTCCAAAAGTTCCACCTCCACCATCGTTTCATTAATTGGGTGACGTTGCTCACAGAATCTGCCACAATGGCTGTGCGTGGCCCTGGCTTTCTAACTGATGTATTTCACCCTCATATGGGCCTATGCCAAGGGGACCCTTTAAGACCACTCATTTATAACTTCAGCCTTGACCCACTTTTGCGCGATGTAATTGCCCACCTTACTGATGTCCATGTGCGAGGCCAAGCACCTGTCAAGATGTTAACGTTTGCTGATGATTGTGTGGTTGAGATGTCTAACAATCAGATGCATGCGTGCTTGAAGCTACTATCCAGGTTTACTCTAGGGTAAGTAACGCTGAATTTAACGCCTCTAAAACCAATCTCCTTGGTTCATACCGAACCGGCTGGTCCCCATCGCCCCATTTTCTACCTGCTTCAGCAGCTAGCTCACAGGTTCGCTTGCCCCGCCTACCCCAATATGCCCCGCTTGTGCTCCCCTTAGTGAAAAGGCCCACCGCTGGTTTAGCACGCCATTTGGTGTGTGGTGTAGGTGGGAGGGTACGCCTTTAACAGTGATGAGCACCATATCCTGGACAATATTACAATATGCGTAGCTTCCTCAGAGCCCACTAAACTTCCATTAAAGGCATGGTAGTGCTAGCCAACTCTATGCTCCTTTCTAAAGTTTGGTTTGGGGCCCATGCTTTCGCCTTTTCACCGTCTTTATTCGCCTCATTATACGTCCTACTGCAAGGATGGCTTTGGTTAGGCCGCCCACCGCCAGTGCGCCTGGATGTCATCTTTGGCCTTCATCATAGTGGTGGTATGGGCCTGCTCAAATATGAGGCCCATGCCGCCAAAATACTTGGCACCTGGATCGCTGCAGTCACCAAACCAACGATCTCAACCCAGCATTGGTCACGCACAGCCCATTTCAACTTCTCCCATGCCCTGGACCTCAGCAATTTTAACCACCCCCATTCCCTGCTAAAATATCTTGCCTCACACCCTTCTGCTGTGGGCCTTCATGGGATGTCGCCCCACTTCAAAGAATTCTACTCTCGATGAGGAGCTCTGAGTGGAGGATGTGCATCAGTGAGCACTCCGCCCAGAGGGGTACACCTACTACCCAGCTCACCCAGGAAGTACAAGGTCAAGCCATTCTGAACAATGTGATACCAATGAGGTCCCCTGTCATTGCCAGGGTGGATACCAGTACATGGTGGAGATCTGCTCCCTTGATACCCAGAAAGCCATCTGGCAGTACGCCCATCACCCTCTTCTGAAGCCACATATACGTTCCCATGTTTGGAGCTTCTTGAAACAGTATACCATACTGCTGAGTTCTCTAATGCATTGCACTCATCATGTGTCATGTGTGGCCAGTATGGGACTTTGGTTCACCACCTTTTAGAGTGCCTTCCGTAAAAAGCAATCTGGCATGAGGTTCAGCGTCTCTTTTTCCAGGATTGAACACAGCCCTTTAGTCTATCTAAGAACATCTTTGCCTTGTCCTTGAATTTCTCTATCCCACATTTCCTCCAGGCCTTAGTGGTTGCAATCGCTATGTGGACTATCCACACGGTTGTTCAGATGCTATCTCAGGCTCTGCTCCCACCATCCAGGAGGCTGTACGCTGGTTCCAGTCACACCTCAAAACCACTTTCAAGCATGGTTGTTTGGCTACCTACCATCCCACTGCCATCAGTTGGTCTCGTCCTGGTTTCTGGTTTGGTTTATCACTTCAGACCCTTTCTTGCATATTTGCTCAATAGTGGCGCAAGCCCCTAATCACAATACCCCCTTTCTTTTCTTGGCGTTCCCGCTAGCAACAGGAGATAGAGTTTGCTTCTCTGGGGGTGCCTCTTGCTGATATAAGTTCTTTTAATTTAATATGTTGGAAGTGACTGTCCCCTGGTTGTCCTTCCCCAAATAAAATTTAAAAATTTAAAATTTAAAAAGAAATTAACCTTGGACTTGAAAAACTTGTACTTGCTAGCCTTAATAGAAAGGTTTGCATGAACAAGTCACTCCCTGATTGATTCAAGGTGGCGGGCATGGAATTTTGCATCCAGAGAGAGGACCATTATGTCATCCATGTATTCATTCGCGCAGGTTCCCATAAGGTCTTCATAGACAGCATCAATGAACCTCTAAAGGTGGGCGTTCTTCAAACCAAACGACATGACTCTGAACTTTTAGATGCTTTTCTGAGTACAAAAAGTGGTCAACCACTCTTGGCCTTCTTTAATATGAATCTGTTTGGAGGCTTTAAAGCAATACATCTTTCTGAACACCCTAGTCTTCTCCACGTAGTGGGCATCTGTTGCTCCAGGGGGAGCGGATGGGGGTCAGGCACTGTCACATTGTTCAGAATGCCATAATCAATGCAGGGAAAAATTGAGTCACCAGACTTCTCTACTAACGGGAAGGTGGAGCACACCCTTGAGGATTTCTTGAAGAATTGAACCTTAGAGAGCATGTCGGCAACCCAAACGTCCAAGGCAGCCTTCTCTAAAGAATAAGGGATAAACTTGAGAGGATATCCTGATGAGGTCCATGGTCAACCTAAACATAAAACCAAAATTGGTGTGCTCAGAAAATAGGCGTGCCTTAGAGGGATCAAAAAGGTCAGCGTATTTGTGTATGCATTTAGGCAGGATAAGTGCCAGGGTTGGAGTGTCAGTCAGTTGAGAAGGGCTAGGCCCACCTTAAGAGAGGGGCGCCTTCTAGGGAGCGTCATTGCGCTCTTATCTAGACAATGGATAGTACCGTGACTCCTCCAAGTAACTTCACATGCATGATAGAGTCCACAATATTGGTGAATATTTAAAACTGTCAACGCCAGCCAACACCTTAATAACGGGGTCAAGAGAATTTTAATCTGGGAAGAGATCTCCAAAAAGCACTCTTTTTTTGCAATAAAGAGAACAAGAGATAGTAAATGATAGTTCAGAATGGTCTGAGATGCACCATTTTCATAAATTGACCAAAATTCAGGGATAGGCCCAGGACTCCCGCCAGCCCTTGACAGATGAAGTTTTTAGTAGCGCCAGTGTCCACCAGAGTGAGCGCTTTTTAATTATCTCTTCAGAGGAGAAGGTAGCCATGAACAATAAGTACACAAAGGAAATTTTATTTTTATGTAGCTAAGGGAAGACAGGATGGCTCCAAGCCTAGAGAGCGGAGTATAAGAGAGAGTATCCCCTGAGGATTCAACAAAGTATGATTTCACATTGCCAGTGAGTTTCCAACAGGATTGAATGGAGTATAGAAACTTAAATTTCTATGTTTAGAAGGAGGGAGATCCTTATCATACAAACTACACCAGTCAGTATATCCAAGCTTTGTTGTGGGGTCATCCAAGGAGAGCTCCTCTTAAAGCACACTTTTCATGGATATCTATCCATTTCTGGTAGGGTCCGCCAGAAAAGATGATTCTGGAATTATAAGGAAGAGTTACTAACTGGGGTCAACTGTGGTGAAAGGTTGGAAAGAAAAATATGCTTTAAAACGGCAACTGTGGGTCCGTGGCTAGAGTGAGATGAATGATCTGAATCAAATAGTTTGAGCTTACTAACCCCTTCTACTTTTGAGGACAAAAGCGAGGGGTACTTGTTGGAGCACAGCAGTGAAGGGTCAGTATTGAGGAGACCCCAAACTATAACAAAGGTTTAAGTCTAACCTTCCATGGAGCGCACTGCTGGTTCTTTCCAAACTGGGATAGTAGAGACTAAGATATTATATGTTAAGTTGAAGATGTACATAATAGCTAGCAACTCAGCTGTATATGTCACCACGGGATCTGAAATCTGCTGAAGCACCACAGAGATAATGTTCTTAAGTTCTAAGATCTGAGGTTCCTCAGTAAAATAAGACTTTGTAAGTAGATTGTCTGTAACTTATCCATTCCCAGAGAGTTGGTGCGGGATATACAGCCACACCACCAGGGAACCAGTCATGTTTAAGATGATAAACAGAGCACAATGGAGGGTGCCAGAGCCATAGTAACCCAGAGCAATGGTGTATATCTGTGGGAGCACCCCCTTCACTTAGACAGGGTGGCATTCCTGTTCTCATCTAAAAAGGGTTCAGAAGGCCAGCTGCTCTTCATCTCCCAGAGCGACCTCTCTCATGTTGTGGAAGAGCGATGGGTAACAACTTACCCTTTAAGGACCCCGCCACCCATCTTAGTATTAATTTCAGATAAGCTAATAATACCAATTAAGGGAAATTGTGCCAAGTTATTGGGAAGCTGGCATTTTTAAATTTGTTCAAATAAAGTCAAAGGCAATGAGCCCTTGGCATCAAAAATCAGTGAGCCCTAAAACTCTCAACACTTCTTCCAAAAGGTGCATACTTTCAGCAAACATAGTGTCTAACGTTGTTTCTTTGGAAATTTGCTGATGGCATTGGGCCATTGGGAAATATAACTGGCGGTTTGAAGCCTTCCTTGGACACTCCAAATATTTGTTCAACTTTTCCCTCTTGGTCAAATGGACGCCAGAGTGACTGTTCATGCAGCTTGGGTGCCCCAAACCTGTTCCTAACCTCTTGTACCGCCCCTACATTTGGTGGCCTGGGAGGTTCCCACTGTCTGTCAGGAGAGATGCTATCACTCCAGTTGGCGGAATTGTAAGACTTGAGGGACCAGCCCTTGCAACTGGATAGGGACCAACACCCCTTCCGGGCGAAAATGGCCCCCAAGGCTTCAGTGGACCCTCTTTCATAGATGGGCGACCTAGCCCACGTGATAGATGAGCGCTGGGTGACTGCTTTTCCACCCAAAGATACCCCACTCCCATCTCTTCCCCCTCCTCAACCCTTGTAAGTTTGATAGAAGGAGTCTGAAGGGAGATTGCGCACACTAGGGCATGGACAGGCCCCTGAGACCGCCCCCTCCCCAGATAGATTGTATCAGAATTTCGAGAAAACAGCAATCCCCAACGTCAGAGCCCAGCCTGCAAATTCTGGACTGAATGAGCTGGTCTGGAATGGCCTGCACCTGAAATAAGATTAGGATATGGCTCAGATCTCAAATCAGGTCATAAACAACTCAAACCAGCTTCCCAAAGCTCCGAAATGGACCCAGGGAGTTCAGATTGCATGAGTAACCTAATTGAGGGATCAGTTCCAGTTGCAAATAATCCAATCCAAGGACCCCTGCCTCCTGGGACAAATCTGTAACACCCAAACCATGAAAACAGACTAACTCAGATGACCAGGACCCAGATCATTAGCATTGACTTGGTTTGGCCCCAGGAATCTAAAAATTTGCAAAAGTTTTCTTGACTTTTGCCAAAATCTGGAGAATCACCCTACCCCCTCCAAGCCAGCTAACCAAATCCCACCGCCAACCCCCAAATGGCCAATTTCTTGATACCTTCCACATGCATTCATCCCAATTATTAAGGCAACTGCCATGGCTGGGGGTATTTGTCATTCTATTATCTTTCTTTTCACTTTATAAAATCTGAATTCCCATCTAGTTTGCTGCGGCCTCCATCTACCTTATTAAATTTACAAAAATTCCGGTGATTAATTTAATGAAACGCGCCATAACCCAAGTCCTCCTGCCAATATTCAATGATTGGGTTATCTGGTCGCTAAATCCTGCCTCATGGCAGCAAATCAAGAATGAAATAATTAGCCTCACTCCCAATGATGAAGACACTGCTTTGTTCATTTTTGCACGTCCGTTTAATAAAGACCCTTCCATCCCTTTGGTCACCAAGTTCTCTGAAACTGCTCCCTGGCAGATCAGCACCTGAGCGCCCCCACCCCACCGCTCATAACTTGGCTTCCATAGCCGCCTCAGCTGCCGCTGGCTCAGCCTGCCAATGGGACATAGAGCACCCCCTCCAGGGGAAGCTTGGTCCCAACCCCTCTCATGGGTCCTACTATACCTCCACTCACACTTATAACCATGTGGAGGCCTCTGTGCCAACCCTTGCTGGTGCGCAAGCCCCCTATGAAAATCCAAAGGTCAGAAACTGCTAACCCTGGAGGAGTCATCATCCTCCCTGCCTCTCCCGCCCTTGGAGGTTGCCCCCACAAGACTCACAGTTGCCCTCAATGCAACCATCTGATTTGCCTTGAGGGCCTTCGGTACATTACTGAACTTTTACTTTCCTCACATCTCCCATAGAACCCCACTCTTATCAGTTGTTTGGACCGCTATGCCTTTGGCATTCTGGACCCTCCACTGGATGTTCTCACACCCTGACTAGGTGCCCACTCTAGTTCTTCTTAGCCAAATCTGTGACAGAAACCGCAGAAAATCCACAATTTGGGATTCTGTGGACAAACTTCCAGTGACTCGGCCTGCCGTGACAATTTTGAAGTCAGTTTAGATTTATATGTTTTTTTCCACTCACATCGTCCAAAGTTTGACAAATTAGGTCAAATCTCAATGACCCCAATCCCATGTTTTTCTTAACTATTTCCAAAATTAATCATCTATTTAAACAGTCATAACACACTGAGAAATTAGATGGTCATTTATTTTTATTTTAATCCAATAAAAATCTCCCCATGCTAGAATTTATTTAAAAAATAGTTCAAAATTTTATCTTGCCAAACCTCTGTGACATCAACAATGTGACCCTGCAGACTGCATATTGACTGGGTTGTCCCAGCCATATTCTTAATACTAACATCTGTCAAAACTACTTGGGCCTATAGTGTCCAGGCCCTTATGAATTTTTCCTTGATCTTGCAACTCCCTTCTCCTAGGCCCATTGGCCTTGAAGTTGCAACAGGCTGGTTCTTCACTGGGTTGTTGTTACACTTGTGGCTCTTCAGTCCTCAGATATAATATTTATCTTTCTTCAAAGTTTAAATGTCATTTGAGTGGCAATGCCCCTGACTTTCTGGCTCTCCTTTTAGGTGCTTTTTCATCCTGATTGGCAGACCAGTCTAAATCTTTATCTGCTGTTGCCATTACAAAGGGTTTACAACGCGTTATATAGTAGTTTATAGCAAATAAACAACAATACTTGGGTGGACCCTAAAGGGGAGTCCATAATCAAGTGGAGATTAATGCTGGAGTGCTGAAATACCTTGATCTGGAGGGGACCAGGGCGGCCCAGCGGTGCACCAAATACAGTGGATATTTCTTTGAAATAAAACAGCCAACGTTGTTATAGACCTCCCCCAGAAGATCCACACACAAGTTCGCCCAAGGAATTATATAAAAAACGTAAACTAATGGGGAATTTATTAGGAAGTCGCCCAAAGGAGAAAGTTGGTCTCATAGAAATATACTTAAACAATGGGGGCGAATTTGTTAATTGGTGGAGATGGTATTAAGCCTAAGCGACCCAATAGGTGCACCCAACCATCAGCCAGAGTACTGTAGCTCAAAATTACCCAAACTCAAGTTATGAATGGAGATGAAGCCAACCTATTTTACAAACAAAAAATTGAATTGGTTTCAAAACCACATTCAGCGAACAACCTAATTGAACCATTGTTATTGGTCATAAATCAGGTGCGTTTTAACACCTTTGCTTTAATGCAGGGATGAGCATCACGCGCATCACCAGGATCAACCTAGCATATCTCGCCTGAACTCAGCGTTGGTCCAGGGCATATTTGAGATCAGGGAGGACTATCAACTCAGTTTTTTGGCCTCCTGATGACCGGCTTTATCCTTACATTTGGTCCCTCAATCATGTCATTAAGCCATGATTACCTTCTTGTTCTTTTGGAGCTCCACCCTCTCCAGTGGCTTTTTCTAGGGAAAAGTTCTTGTGGTCTGGGGACAATTTCATACCGGCGATGGTTTGCTTAGATTGAGGTCCAACAGCCTGGGGAAACGCTTGTGAAAAACTTTAATCAGGTCTTGTTTATGGGAGCAGTTGTCGCTGGTACCCAACTGTTCTACGCTGCATCAAATATCTTCCAGGATAAAAGGTTTTTAGGCCTTCTTCTTACTTAGATTGAGGCTACAATCTCCTATACTTCCCACTCTGGCGCTACATCTTCAAGATAAGCATCTGGAGTCTCTGGTAGGGGGCCTAAAACAACGTAAGCTTACTTATATGGAAGACTGAAAAGATCCAGAACTAGGGGAGCCCAACTGGTATGAGGCGTGGCCCACCTTTCTGACAACTAAGTAAGGTCCAATCCTCTCTAGTCCCAGTTTTTTACATGGTTGCTTCATTATGATGTTTTTAGCATCCAGCATCATGAGATCACCTTCATTGTATGCTAAACCAAATTGTCTCTTACCATCAGATTTCTTGTTGTAAGCTTGCATGGCCGCATCCAAATTGGTGTTAGCCCTTAGTGTACTTTCTTTATTGTTTTTTCAGAGTCCACCACATCTTTCAACTTGGATCCACAACTGGGCTTTATGTTGAAGGCGAGGTTGAAGCTATAGTTGGTTAAAAAGTGGGAACAACCAATAGATGCATGTAGGGCTTTGTTATAGTTGAATTGGGCCATGGAGGGAGATGTTTAACCTAATCTGACTGGTCTACGGCGGTGCAACACCGCAGGAACTGATTCAAGCACTGGTTCACTCGTTCAGTCTGCCCATCTAATTGGGGTAATAAACAGTTTAATGGCAGGGGAAAATCTGAGAGTCTTACGCAACTCTATCCAAATACAGAGGTAAACTGGGGCCTACAATTGCTAATTTAATTCTTGGGGGACCCCGGGAAGAGTTAACACATGAGAGACAAAGATCCTATCCATCTCAGCAGCAGTTACCATGGTTCTTTAGAAAAATAAAGTGGCAAACCTTGTAAAATGAACCACCACTACCATGATGGCATCATAGCCATAAGATAAAGGTAATTTTACAATAAAATCCACCAATAAAGAAGTCCAAGGCCCTTCAGCCTTTTAAACTTGTACCAACAACCTCTCTAGTGACTAACGATTTGGTTTCATTTGGTTGCAGACCAGGCACTTCTTACAATGCCTGACAATCTGCAAGGCTAACCCCTTCTAATTTTAAGTGAGGCAAATAGTCCAGAACCTTCGCCTTTCAAGGATGGCCAACGGTGGTCCTGTCACCATGGTCACTGATGATTTCCAGACGAAGTGGTCCATCAGAAAACCATAGGCGCCCCTGAAACCACGCCATCTCATCCTTAACGTGGTAACCCCTAGTAATGTCCTCCTTATTTAGCTCAATCTTGTCAAGGACCATAGTATACTCAGACAACAAAAGAGCTATGAAAGGACTACCTTTCTGGAACATACCATATTCCTCTGCATTTTCCAGAGGAGCAAGATCCGGCCCGTGGGCTAAGGAAGAAGGAAAATGAGACACAATATTACCTGGTGGAATCACCAAGTTACTATATGTTCCTATACCTCCTTGGGATAGGGAGCTAATGTAGGGTTTTTGCTCAAAGCATCCTCAAAACTATTCTCCTTGCCCTTTGTAACCTCATAAGAAAATAAAAATTGAGCCAGAGTCTCATGCCAACAGAATTTGCCGTGGGTTCAGGACATAAGTTGCTTGATAGTACAAGGCACAGTGATCTGTACGTATGTAAAAAAGGGTTATATGAGCCATGCAAGTGATGACGCCAATAAGTAAGCGCCTCAACCACTGCTATCAACTCTTTGTCAAAAACGACGTAGTTTAGCTCAGGCAGAGACATCTTCCTGGATAAATTTCACTGAATGCTCTATTCCATCTTTGCCTACTTGTAATAGGGCTGCCGCTATGGCGAAGTTGGAGGCATCAGAAGCCACAATAAACTCTTTATTGTGGTCAAAATAGTGAAGGATGGATGTGGACAACAGGGTGCACTTTACCGCTTGGAAGGCATCCTGAAAAATTGAGGACCATTGGAACACTCTTGTCTTGCTCGCCTTATACAAGGGCACCACCACTTCAGAATGATTTGGTTTGGATTTTTTAAGGAACGTACATATCCCCAAAAAACTCCTCAATTCTTTGACTGAGTTGGGGTGAGCCACTCCAAAATTGCCTTCTCCTTGTTTGGAGCTATCAATTGCCCTTGGTCAAACATAAAGTTGACTAGGAAGGTGACCTAAGCTTAAGACTCACGCTTACTAATTCTCAGCGTAAGGTTGGCTGCTCTTAACCTCTCAACCAATTGCCGCAGCTGTATAGCATAAGACTCTTTATTGGGGGAAAAACCAGGATATAATCCATGTAAGCCACCACGCACACACCTAGTAGGTCCTCAAAGCTGCATTTATATGGAGTGGAAATATAGCCGTGGCATTTTTCAGCCCAAAAGGGCATAACACAAAACTGGAAAATTCCTTTTTGGGTTTAGAACACGGTTAGACACTCCTGGCCCATGTTTAAATTTAGGCCTATTTAGGATGGCTGGTTCTTTTTCTACGGTAAGGTGGAGCTTTGAACGTCTATTTTATGAAGGCATTATACCAGACGGTGACTTTAGTTAAGATATAACTCCATGATAATTACACTTGAAGCTTTATTCTTCTGTCATTACTTAAACCATGGCACGCTGCCCTGATCCTTCTGATCACATGTAAATTCTCAATTTGATACAACGTAAAGTATCAAAATACAAAAAAGCTTATAAATTAAACTAAAAATTTGTGGTAATAAGAAATGATAGTTTATTAGTATCAACTAGGGATAATTTCTTGGGCTTTATGTTCACCACACCTTACCCATGACGTCTTATTTCAATGGCACTTGGCCAGAGAAAGTAATAAGTTTCTTTGAGGGTATACAATCCATTTGACTCAAGACATCTCAAACACCTCAGAGTCATCCTCAAACTTACAGATATTATAAAGACAGATTTACTTATTCATCTGCAAATAGTTTAACCAATGCTCTTCCTAAGCAATCACCAGCATATACCAAGGCGATTTGGATCTCTAATTAGCAATTAATTTGATTGAAACTCAATCAACATTAGGAACTAATTTTGGCATAGACCAAAAAATCACATTCGCTAAAGTTATTTAAATTTATTGCGGGGAAGGCCGACCATGGGATGGACACTTCCAAATATGACTCAGAAGAGACAAAACTTAGTACCAAGGGGGGCACCCCAGGGAAGCGATGCTATCTCTTGTTGCCAGCGGGAACGCCACTTATGGGAAGGGGGAGGGAACGTGTGTAGGGGACGTAGCCACAATTGAGCACGTGTGGAGGAAGGGGTCTGATTTGATGAACCAGACTGGGAACAAGGAGGAGACCAGCTGTCAGCGACGCGGTGGGAGATATCCAAACATCCACGCTTGAAAGTGGTCCCCCAAATGAGACCAGAATCTATGGAAAGCTTCTGAGATGGTGGGGATGGATCCAGCGATGGCATCCAAGACAATCGTGTGGATAGTCCACATGGCCATTGCAACCACCAGAGCACGGAGGGAGGGTGGGAGAAGGGAGGCCATTGATGAAGCAAACATATCTCTTGACAGACTGAAGGGATGTGTTTGATCCTGGCCTAGCAGACGTTGAACTTCGCGCAATATCACTTTAGAGGTGGGACACTTCTCCAGGCGGTGGAACAGCGTTCCATACTGGCCACACACGACACAGGATGAGTGTAAAGCGTTAGAGCGCTCAGCTGTCTTTACACCCGCCTCAGGCAGCGCCACACATGGGAGCGGACTTGAGGCTGCAACAGAGGATGGTGTGCGTATTTCCAGATAGTCTTTTGGGTCTCAGTAGAATAAGGGATGTCCATCATGTCCAGGTAGTCCACCCTGGATAGGACATGGGGTCGAATGGGGATCACGCCATCATGGATGGGTAGCCCCTGTACCCCTTGTGTGAACTGAAAAGAGGGGCGGCCTCTTCGGGTTGTATGTCCACTAATACAAATTCTCAACTCTGCGCTTCGCATGGAGAGTAGGATTTTTTTGTTGTGGGTTTTAGTCCCGTGAGGACCTGTGGCCAATGTGTGTAATACGAGGTATTTCATCAGGGAGTGGGGGTTTGATGGATTGTTGAGGCTTAAGGCTCGGGAGAAGTTGAAGCGGGCCGTGCAGGACCAGTGTTGGGATGGGAGTGTAGGAGCAGTGATGGCCACGATCCAGGTGCCCAGAATCTTGGCAGCATGGGCTTTGAAGTCAAGCAGGCCCATGCCACCTTGATGATGAGGGCCAAACATGACCTCTAGCCATACTGGTGGAGGGCGGCCTGACCAAAGCCATCCTTGCAGCAAAGCATACAGGGATTTGAAGAAGCTTGGGGAGAAGGGGGATGGCGTGGGCTCCGAACCAGACTTTGTACAGGAGCATAGAGTTGGCAAGAACAACCCTGCCAGTGAGGGTAGTAGGGTGGGCTCTGAGAGAGGCGATTCGCTTCGTCACGTTGTCCAGTATACAGCACTCCATTACTGCTGACGCATATCCGCCTGCCTCCATCCACACGCCCAGATGGCGTACCAGTACTATGGTAGGACGTGGCACAAAGGGGAGCACCAGTGGAGCAGTTTGTGTTGAGTTAGTAAGGCGTGGACGTGGGCGAGCAGATGGGCCGGGTTGAGAACTACTTGCTGGGGCCCAGCAGTTCTGAAACCGACCAAGGAGGATGATTTCAGTTCTTCAGGCGTTCAGTGCCACGTTGCTTACCCAGGAATATTCCTGGATGAGGGCTTCAAGCGCGCGTGCATCTTTGTTATTAGACACCCCCACCACGCAATCATCTGCAAATGCCATCATCTTGACTGGGGTTTGGCCTGGCACATGGACCCTAGTGAGGTGGGCATTCACATTTCGCAGTAGTGGGTCAAGACTGAAGTTGTCTAAGAGTGGGCTGAGGGGGTCCCCTTGTCGAAGGCCCCTTTGAGGGCGGACTACTTCCGTTAGGAAGCCTGGGCCACGCACTGCCATTGTCACAGATTCTGTGAGCAGCATCACCCAGTTTATGAAGCGGGGGTAGGCGGAATTGATGGAGGCAGGCCCTTAGGTATTCCCAGTTTACTCTATCATAGGCCTTTTGTTGGTCCAAGAATACAAGTGCCCCAGAGGCTGTGGACTGACACACATTAGCCACAGAGTGCATGTTATCCCAAATCAACCTTCTGGGGATGAAACCAAATTGTTCTGGGGGAGATGGTGGCAGATGCTACAGTTCCTAAATGGTTAGCCATGATTTTGGTTAAAATTTTGGTTTCTGTGTTTGTTAGAGAAATGGGGCGCCAGTTGGCTAAGTCAAGCCTATCCCCTTTCTTGAAGAGTGTGACAGTAAAGGCCTCATGCCCTCCTGGTAGGAGGCGCATTTCCAACTGGCTTTGGTTGAGCGAGGCTAGCAGCGATGGGGATATATATTTAAAATATTTTTTGTAGAACTCATATGGAATGCCATCTGGGCCTGGGCATTTTCCGTTTGGCGCACTGTGAATGGTAGTCCAAAATTCGTTTTAAGTAATTAAATTAATTATTTCCGGGTATCAGAAAATGGTGCAGATATGAGCTTGGTTGAGAAATTCCGCCATTTCAGCTGGCTGAATTGGTTCGGCTCAGTATAACTCAGAGTAATATCTTTGCATTTCAATTGCCACTTCGGCCGGTGTGTCCACAATGGAATTATCCAATCTTCTCACCTGTGAGCAGGCCACACTCTGGCATGGTGCAAAATTTTTTTAAAGAAGTATGTGGTGCACTTGTCACCTTTAGTGATGCATGTGGCCCTGTATTAGACACAAACCCAATGTTTGTGTTGCCTTTTGAGTGCGTTGAGGTGGGCGGCTGCCTCCACCCACTTCCGGCCCTATGCAGGGCTATATCCTGAGGCTGGAATGCTGGACTCCAAGTGGGCCAATTCCGCCAGCGCGTGCAATATAACCGCTGATGTTGCTCGTGAGCGTCTGGATGAGAGATGGCGATAGTGGCGGATGGTGTCTTCTATGAAAGTTGCCCATGTGGAAATGGGGTCTGCGCAAAATGGTGCAACAAATGATTTCGCCAAAGTTGCCTCTTCCACCCACATGGAAAATCCTGGCGATGCGAGCTCCGGGGGCGGATTTTGCACCAATGTGGAGCCTTTGCAACTGTGACGTAAGTGGTATGTTATTGAGACCATTTGGTGGTCAGAAATTCCATTTTTTATTGTTTTGAAGTGGGAGATGTGGGGTTGGAATTTCGCCGGCATTATAATAAGGTCTATGTGAGTCATGGACCTTAATTGGCCATTGTGGATGTGGGGATGCATCATGTTTTCGAGCAGTGGGGCATGTCATGGCAGCGCATCCATTAATCCAATAATGGCTTTTAGAACGCGTAGTTCTACATGACCCTGTGGGGCGTGAGGTGAGGGTGGCCACCGGTCCTTTGGTGAGGTTAGCCAACAGTTCATGTCGCCAACTAGGAAAGAATCAGGGGGTAGTGGGAGGGATTTGACTGACAAGAAAAATTCCTGACGCTCATGTGCACCGTTTGGGGCGTAAATGTTGATGATTGTATGTGCAACGTTGGCCCACGAGAAGGTGACAACAAGCACTTGGCCATTTAGGAATGTTTCTGAGGATGTGAATTTGAAAAAATTGTTTTTCTGAATTAGCACCCCACAGTGCTTCGACCAAAGGATAGGGATGGTAGGAGCATTGATTTCCAAGCATCCTTGGAACCTCGTGGACAGTGGGTTTCCTGGATGGCCAGGATATCCACGGGTAAATTGTTTTGTAAAAAACTCAGTTTCCTAGCCTGGGACGGGGAGGCCATGAGTCCAGCGATATTCAGTGTCCCTAGAGTGAAGGTTTCCCCCATCACACCTTAGGTGCGAGGAGGTGGGTCCCCTGACCCACCAGCCTCTTCCAGGTCCCCACGGGCTTTCACAGCAGCGCGGGTATTAGCAGCAACGCTATTGGGGTTTTTGTTAATTTTTGCGGAAAGAGTTGCATTGGCTTTGGCCTTCGCTTTTTGTTTTCCAACGTTGGACAGATTTTTTGCGGTGCGGGTGAGTTTGGTGCACCATTGAGCGGGGCAAAAAAAATTTTTCAGTTGGGATAAGTCCCAAGTTGGTTTCAACTGGAGCTTGGGTGCAGCGATTGGGTGAGATTGAATCTCCCATCAGATCCTCAGATTGAGTGGCCCACTCAGCATGGGCCTCCCCAATCTGATTGGTGATGGATTCCCATGTTGCTTCCACCGCGAAGGTCTCCATGTCCTCCTGGCGTTGTGAGTGTGGGATGGTGGTGGTGGCCTTGGCTGCTTCCTTGGCCGCGGCCCTATGGGCCTGCTTGGCCTTCTTCTGCTCCTGCTGGGAGATGGGCTTTACCAATAGGTAGCAGCCTTGTGCTCCCCATGGGAAAAGCCTCCTTGGTGCTTGTGGTTGGTTTGTAGTGCGCCTCTCTGCTGGCCATGGCCACCGAGGGGTGCTCTTAGAATGTGACGCCCTCCTTGATGGGGCATGCGTGTGCCTTATAGCTGGATGCATCACACTGGGTGCAAATGGGGGGCGCGCTGTCCACGGTTACCCAGAATGGGTGGGTGGTATGCCCTGCGATGTCAATAAAGGTGGAGTGCAGGATCTGGGTTAGGTCCTTCCACGATCTCTCAGTTGGGGTCAGAACTGCAATGGCTTTGCCGGTGCACAGGTGTGAGCATTAGCATGAAATGTTGCATTTTAAAAGATTGTATATCGCTGTATATGGCGAGACCATCTTTCAGGTGTTGCTCCAAAATGTCATGTTTTACTATAGTAGGCAAAAAGACAAACGTGAGGAAAATTTAGTTTTGATTTTGTCCATCTGGTGCGTTTGGTTTGACGACCCATTGCCCTTCGGGAGGTCAACCACTATGTGCACCGCTGCAGCCTCGTCTGCTGCTATTTTGTTTTCAAAACCTAGGTCCAGCCAACCACGCGACATGGTGTGAGGTGCAATGTACACCACAGTCGGGAAAATTTTGTGTACATCTTCACAAAATTTTTCCTATAAGGCCATTTTTTGAATGTCCAGATACACACAGACTCCGAATTCCACCGACAAAAGTGGCTGGGAGTGTGGCGTGTTGATGTACTGGTTGCAACTTGCTTGCCATGCGAGTATCTCTGGGGAAATTGTGACCAAAGTTTTTTTAGATTTTTTCTAATCCACTGGATTCTCCGGGGCGTTTTCAAATGTTAGAGGCCGCGGGCCTTCCGCCTGCTACTCTTGCCTTGCTTGCCCAACTGCTCCCAGACATGAGCGCAGACTAATTTCCTCTATGAGATTATCAAACTAGATTTAGTCTTGAATTGAATAGGTTGCAATAGTGATTGCAACGAGAAAGAAAAGTTTTAATCAATTATTCGCTTGAGTTATTTAGTCATTTATTTATTTAAGTCCAACCAAACCAATAAAGCCTCAAGCCTAAGTCATCATAGTCAAATATTATTAAGTGGAATTACTAGGTCAATTATCTTAAACTTTACATAAGCTTATAATATTCCTGAACCATAATAACTAATATCTGATATGATCCATAAAAAATCAAGCATGTTAACATTATTATGTCCCTATCAAATATCTGACAACTATAACTTTTCTTTCTCGTTGCAAACACTTTTGCAACCCATTCAATTCAAGACTAAATCTAGTTTGATAATCTCATAGAGGGGATTAGTCTGCGCCCATGTCTGGGAGCAGTTGGGCAAGCAAGGCAAGAGGAGCAGGCGGAAGGCCTGCAGCCTCTAACATTCGAAAACGCCCTGGAGAATCTGGCGGAATAGAAAAAAATCTAAAAAAACTGGCGGTCACAATTTCCCCGGAGATACTCGCGTGGCAAGCACGATGCAACCAGTACATAAATCCGCCACATTCCCAGCCACTTTCGTCGGTGGAATTCGGAGTCCGTGTGTATCTGGACATCCAAAAAACGGCCCTATGGGAAAAATTTTGTGGAGATGTACACAAAATTTTCCCGACCGCAGTGTACGTTGCACCTCACTCTATGTCGCGCAGTTGGCTGGCCTTAGGTTTTGAAAGCAAAATAGCAGCAGATGAGGCTGCAGCGGTGCGCATAGTGGTCGACCTCCCTGAAGGGCAATAGGTCATTGAAACTAAATGCACCAGATGGACAAAATTGAACCAAATTTTCCTCACGTTTGACTTTTTGCCTACTACGGTAAAACGTGACATTTTGGAGCAACACCTGAAAGATGGTCTCACCATATATGGCGAAATACAATCTTTCAAAATGCAACGTTTCATGCTGATGCCACACCTGTGCACTGGCAAAGCCATTGCAGTTCTGACCCCATCTGAGGAGATCATGAAGGACCTAACCCAGATCCTGCACACACACACACACACACTCCACCTTTATTGACATCGCAGGGCACACCACCCACCCATTCCAGGTAACCGTGGACAGCGCGCCCCATTTGCACCCACTGTGACGCGTTCGGCCATAAGGCACATGTGTGCCCTATTAAAGAGGGCGTTACATTCCAAGAGCACCCCTCAGCGGCCATGGCCAGCGGAGAGGCGCACTATGAACCAACTGCAAGCACCAAAGAGGCTTTCCCGTGGGGGAGCACAAGCCTGCTATCTATTGGTAAAGCTTATCTCCCCGCAGGAGCGGAAGAAGGCCAAGCAGGCCCATAGGACTGCGGCCAAGGAAGCGGCCAAGGTCACCACCACCATCCCACACTCACAACGCCAGGAGGACATGGAGACCTTCGCGGCGGAAGCAACTCGGGAATCCATCACCCAATCAGATTGGGAGGCCCAAGCTGAACGGGCCACTCAATCTGAGGATCTGATGGGAGATTCGATCTCACCCAATTGCTGCACCCAAGCCCCAGTTGAAACTAACTTGGGACCTATCCTAACCAGAAAAATTTTTTTGCCCCACTTGACAAAGCACCAAACTTATCCGCACCGCAAAAAATTCATCCGACGTCAGGAAAACAAAAAGCGAAGGCCAAAGCCAATGCAACTCTTTCTGCAAAAATTAACAAAAACCCCAATAGCGTTGCTGCTAATACCCGCGCTGCTGTGAAAGCCCGTGGGGACCTGGAAGAGGCTGGTGGGTCAGGGGACCCACCTCCTCACACCTAAGGTGTGATGGGGGAAACCTTCACTCTAGGGACACTGAATATCGCTGGACTCATGGCCTCCCCGTCCCAGGCTAGGAAACTGAGTTTTTTACAAAACAATTTACCTGTGGATATCCTGGCCATCCAGGAAACCCACTGTCCACGAGGTTCCAAGGATGCTTGGAAAACAATGCTCCTACCATCCCTATCCTTTTGGTCGAAGCACTGTGGGGTGCTAATTTGGAAAAACAATTTTTTCAAATTTACATCTTCAGAAACATTCCTAAATGACTGAGTGCTTGTTGTCACCTTCTCGTGGGCCAACGTTGCACATACAATCATCAACATTTACGCCCCAAACGGTGCACATGAGCGTCAGGAATTTTTCTTGTCAGTCAAATCCCTCCCACTACCCCCTGATTCTTTCCTAGTTGGCGACATGAACTGTTGGCTAACCTCACCAACGGACCAGTGGCCGCCCTCACCCCACACCCCACAGGGTCACGTAGAAATACGTGTTCTAAAAGCTACCCTTGGGTTAATGGATGCGCTGCTGCGACATGCCCCACTGCTCAAAAACATGATGCATCCCCACATCCACAACGGCCAATTAAGGTCCATGACCCGCATTGACCTTATTCTAGCGCCGGCGAAATTCCAACCCCACATCTCCCACTTCAAAACAACAAAAATGGAATTCTCTGACCACCAACTGGTCTCGATAACATACCACTTACCCGTCACAGTTGCAAAGGCCCCACATTGGTGCAAAATCCGCCCCCCAGAGCTTGCGTCGCCAGGATTTTCCATGTGGGTGGAAGAGGCAACTTTGGCAAAATCATTTGTTGCACTGTTTTGCGCAGACCCCATTTCCACATGGGCAACTTTCAAAAAAGACACCATCCGCCGCTATCGCCATCTCTCATCCAGATGCTCATGAGCCACATCGGCGGTTATATTGTGTGCGCTGGCGGAATTGGCCCACTTGGAGTCCAACATTCCAGCCTCAGGATATAGCCCTGCATGGGGCCAGAAGTGGCAGAGGCAGCAGCACACCTCAACGCACTTGAAAGGCAACACAAACATCGGGTTTGTGTCCAATACAGGGCCACACGCATCACCAAAGGTGACAAGTGCACCGCATACTTCTTCAAAAAAAATTTTTGCACCACGCCAGAGTGTGGCCTGCACACAGGTGTGAAGATCGGATAATTCTATCGTGGACACACTGGCTGAAGTGGCAATCGAAATGCAAAGATATTACTCCAAGTTATACTGAGCTGAACCAATTCAGCCGGCCAAAATGGTGGAATTTCTCGACAGAGCTCATATATCTGCACCGTTTTCTGATACCCAGAAATAATGAATTTAATTACTCCAAAACGAATTATGGACTACCATTCGCGGTGCGCCAAACCAAAAATGCCCAGGCCCAGATGGCATTCCATATGAGTTCTACAAAAAATATTCTAAATACATATCCCCATTGCTGCTAGCCTCACTCAACCAAAGCCTGTTGGAAACGTGCCTCCTACCAGGAGGACATGAGGCTTTTACAGTCACACTCTTCAAGAAAGGGGATAGGCTAGACTTAGCCAACTGGCGCCCCATTTCTCTAACAAACACAGACACCAAAATTTTAACAAAATCATGGCTAACCATTTAGGGACTGTAGCATCTGCCACCATCTCTCCAGAACAATACGGTTTCATCCCCAGAAGGTCAATTTGGGATAACGTGCACTCTGTGGCTAATGTGTGTCAGTCCACAGTCTCTGGGGCACTTGTATTCTTGGACCAACAAAGGGCCTATGATAGAGTAAACTGGGAATACCTTAGGGCCTGCCTCCAACAATTCCGCCTACCTCCCCGCTTCATTAACTGGGTGATGCTGCTCACGGAATCTGCAACAATGGCTATGCGCGGCCCAGGTTTCCTAACGGATGTAGTCCATCCTCAAAGGGGCCTGCGACAAGGGGACCCCCTGAGCCCACTCTTATACAACTTCAGCCTTGACACACTACTGCGAAATGTGATTGCCCAACTCACTGGGGTCCATGTGCCAGGCCAAACCCCAGTCAAGATGATGGCATTTGCAGATGATTAGGTGGTGGGGGTGTCTAATAATAAAGATGCACGCGCGCTTGAAGCCCTCATCCATGAATATTCCTGGGTAAGCAATGTGGCACTGAACGCCTCCAAAACCAAAATCATCCTCCTTGGTCGGTTTCAGAACTGCTGGGCCCCAGCAAGTAGTTCCCAACCCAGCCCAGCTGCTCGCCCACATCCACGCCTTACTAACTCAAAACACACCGCTCCACTGGTGCTCCCCTTTGTGCCGCGACCTACCATAGGACTGGTACGCCATCTGGGCGTGTGGTTGGAGGCAGGAGGATACGCGTCAGCAGTAATGGAGGGCCATATACTGGACAACGTGACGAAGCGAATCGCTTCTCTCAGAGCCCACCCTACTACCCTTACTGGCAGGGTTGTTCTTGCCAACTCTATGCTCCTATCCAAAGTCTGGTTAGGAGCCCACGCCATCCCCTTCTCCCCAAGCTTCTTCAAATCCCTGTATGCTTTGCTACAAGGTTGGCTTTGGTCAGGCCGCCCTCCACCAGTACGGCTAGAGGTCATGTTTGGCCCTCATCATCATGGTGGCATGGGCCTACTTGACTTCAAAGCCCATGCCGCCAAGATCCTAGGCACCTGGATTGCGGCCGTCACTGCTCCTACACTCCCATCCCAACACTGGTCCCGCGCGGCCCGCTCCAACTTCTCCCAAGCCTTGGGCCTCAACAATCCATCAAACCCCCACTCCCTGATGAAATACCTCGCATCACACACATCAGCCACAGGTCCTCACGAGACAAAAACCCACTACAATTGAATCCCACTCTCCATGCGAAGCGCAGAGTGGAGAATTCGTATTAGTGGACATACAACCCAAAGAGGCCGCCCCTCTCCTCAGTTCACACAAGAGGTACAGGGGCTACCCATCCATGATGGCGTGATCCCCATTCGACCCCATGTCCTATCCAGGGTGGACTACTTGGACATGATGGACATCCCTTATTCCACTGAGACCCAAAAGACTATCTGGAAATACGCACACCATCCTCTGTTGCAGCCTCAAGTCCGCTCCCATGTGTGGCGCTGCCTGAGGCGGGTGTTTCGTACAGCTGAGCGCTCTAATGCTTTACACTCATCCTGTGTCGTGTGTGGCCAGTATGGAACGCTGTTTCACCGCCTGGAGAAGTGCCCCACCTCTAAAGTAATATGGCGCGAAGTCCAACGTCTGCTAGGCCAGGATCAAACACATCCCTTCAGTCTGTCAAGAGATATGTTTGCTTCATCAATGGCCTCCCCCTCCCTTCGTGCTCTGGTGGTTGCAATCGCCATGTGGACTATCCACACGATTGTCTTGGATGCCATCGCCGGATCCATCCCCACCCTCCCTGAAGCTGTCCACAGATTCCGGTCTCATTTGGTGGATCACTTTCAAGCGTGGATGTTTGGATATCTTTCACCACGTCGCCGGCAGCTGGTCTCCTCCTGGTTCCCAGTCTGGTTCATCAAATCAGACCCCTTCCTCCACACGTGCTCAATAGTGGCTACGCCCCTACACACGTTCCCTCCACCTTCCCATAAGTGGCGTTCCCGCTGGCAACAAGAGATAGCATCGCTTCTCTGGGGTGCCTCACCTGGTACTGAGTTTTGTCTCGTCTGAGTCTTATTCAGAAGTTTCCGTCCCATGGTCGGCCTTCCCCGCAATAAATTTAAAAATTTAAAAAAAATCTGACAACTATTTTTTTAGTACTAGATGGTCCCAACCTGAGGGGAATATCTGACAATTATATCCCGTCAACAACTCAACACTTCCCCCATCTTTACTGGATATAAGTGGCGGTTACCTTTTCTCTAGTTCACAATGTCTAACTTTTTTCGCTCACAAAAATATGAATGCTACAGTGATATTATTTCTGCCATGGACAGAAGAGTCTTCTTAAGACTAAGCAAGTCCATGCACGTGCTATGGTCAATTTGGGTGTGGCCATTATTTCTCATGCTGGATCGACCAGCTACGCTTCTATGTTATTCAAGAGTTCAGATTTGCATTCTGCTGTGATTACACTAATTATTGATGAACCCAAGCAGGCCCCCTTGGCTCTGAGTATTATTCATCAAACATCCCAAAGGGTTGAGCGGGATCCTCCCATGACTCACTCTAACTCTTTGGGCTTCTGAAGCTTATCAACCCCAAGAAACCCTTATCTAACATCAATTCGCTTTATATGTGGATCTCCTTCTTAACTTTGTGTTTTCCTTTTTTTCATCTTCCCATACAACAATCTTGTTTCCTCCTTATGCACAAGAAGTGTGACTTCATTGGGTTTTAAGCTTGATTCTATGTCAGAGCTCATAAATGCCTACTTGTCATCCACAGTTGCTAACAGCCCTAAAATGCTGCCTATTATATTTTGAGGCTATTCAGACCTTTGTTTTTGCTAACTTGGTTTCTAGGCTTTGGTGCGAATCCGCTTTGGTGCATATGGATTTACACATCTCGTTGGGCCTAAAAACTCAGGTTTCCAAAGATTGGCGAATCATTGTGTTATACTGAGCCCTTTGAAAAAGCCTGGAGGAAGAGCTTCCCAAAAAGTATGTCCCACAGATGGCTCTTCTGGGTGCATGAGTTCACATCCCTCCTTCCTCGCTCCCCACTGATACTGTGCCTAACACGCACAGCGTTTTAGATGAGGCTTGTTTGCAGATGCTTTGCGTAAAAGTGTTCCTCCCCCAGTTTACCCCTGCCTCAAATGTCTTCCTGCTGACTGTATCTTCCTTTCTGCAGCATTTAATCCCAAATCAAACCTTTCTCACCTGTTCCATTTTCCCTTTCAATGGTCTTTCCCTTTAGTTTGATGGCCTTTCCTAAGCCAACAGGGCCAGCGTGCTGTAGCCTAGCTTTCTTGGGTTTGGCACATATCTGACAGGGTCTAGATAGTCAGGACTTGTATAAAATCCGCATCTCTCCAATTCCATTACAGGCTTCTCCAGTTTGATCACACTCTCCTCCCCCTACCAAAAAAGGGGTACCTAGTTCTAATGCCAGCGAGACATCAAATCTATGAATTAAACTCTATGGCTTGCAATTATTATTATTTTCCATTATTAATTATTTATATTTATTATATCCAAAATTTTAATTAATTTAATTTTTTCTTTCTTTTTCTTTTTCTTTTTCTTTTTTGTATTATTATTTTTTATGATATGACAAAGGAACTTAGTGTGTACTCGATTCACAACCCAGCCGCCTTGATCATTAATGGTATATATGTCTTTAGACGATTTCTCCAATATAATAAATGGACCCTTCCAAAGTGAGGCAAGCTTGTGCGCGCGGCCTGCGCTATGAGTATCACAATATACTACTAAGTCTCCCTCTTTAAATTTAGACATTGTAGCTCATTTAGCGTCATTATAGCTCTTCTGACTTGTTTTGATTAATCACGCTTTGATATGCTTCAAATTGCAGCTTTATCAGGGTCCCCACTAGTTGCTCAACATAATTATTTGGTCTAATTGCTTTGGTTGGACTGAATACTAGATATAATAATGGAGGGACAGCGGGATGTCTACCATACAGAAGTAGTATGGAGAGTGACCTGTACTGCTGTGATGTCCAATATTGTATGCAAACACAGTAGCCCTAATGGAAGTAGCCCAATGCAAAGGTGCTAAGGCTGCATTTTTGCATAAAATGCCAACTAGAGTGCCATTCACTCTCTCTACCATACCATTATTCTTAGGATGGTACAGCGTTGACAACACCCCTTTTTTATATATCAACTCATTTAACCGTTGTACCATCTGAGCAGTTAAATTTGTGCCATTATCCATCAGGATCTTCTAAGGGCATCCATGCTTATATAAAACTCCATTCCGATATTTAGTGTCAGTTGATGCTTCTTCAATCACTTTTTGCACTTCAGTTGGCTCATCTCCATATATCCAGGTAATCATTTTTTCATGAAGCTCATCAGCTAAACTGCTCAGCACAGCTACAATAGGAAGTCATGATAATCCGTCTTCTTTTTATGGGCTGCTCCAGCTCTATGAATAATTTCATAGTCATACGCTTGTGACTTTGGAGCCCAGTGGGTTTATCGTCCCTCAGGTTCCTTGAGGTTGTGGAGCCATCTTAACGAGCTGTGATCTGTCACTACTTGATACTTGGTGCCATGAATGTAAACCCAAAAATGTTTACATGCATAGATGACAGCCAAACACTCTTGTTCAGTCACTGTATAATTACCCTCATTCTTATTCAACATCCTGCTGAAATAAGTGACAAGATGCTCCTCATCATTATACCCAATCTGAGATAGCACACCATCAATTGCAGTCAATGAGGCGTCAGTTTATATGATAAAAGGCCTGCTGAAATCTAGATATTGGAGGATAGGTCCCATGCTCATTTTGGATTTTAAAGACTCAAAGGCCTGTTGGCACTCATCTGCTAAGCAAAAGAGAACTCCTCCTTGTAGTAAATGAAATAGGAGCTCAGCAATCCTCGAAAACTCTTCTACAAATCTTTGATAGTATTTTACCATTCCTAAGTATACTTGAACATCCCTAATACTCATTAGAAGTTGCATTTTATTAATTGCCTCCACCTTTTGAGGTTGAGGCCACATTTCCTTGGAATCAATGACAAACCCAAGGTATACCAAATGTCTTTTAAAGAATTGACATTTTCTAGATCTTATCTTAAAATTAGCCTTCAACAGCCGTTCAAACACTTGTTCAACGTGCTCCAAATGTTTGAAAATTGTTCGTGAAAAGACATTGATATCATCCAGGTAAACACGTATGCAAAATAATTTAAGGTCCCTCAAAATTGTGTCCATTGTGCATTAAAAAGTTGCTGACGCATTGCACAGCCCCTGTGGCATGTGCATCAGTTGAAACAACCCTTGTGTAGCAATCATTGCGCACTTATCCTGCTCCTCTTGAAGCAGTTAAATTTGCCAATATCCTGAGATAAGGTCCATTACCATACATAACTTTGCTCCTCCCAGATGGTCCAAAGCATCATCAATTCTGGGAAACTGATAAGATTCTTTTTTTAATGACATTAAGGTGATAATCAATTACAACTTGATTGCTGACATCGTTTTAAAAATTTAAAACTGGACTGTTCCATAGTGTAAGTCCCAAGGAACGTCCACTGTGCATATATTGGGCACTCTTCCCATTTCTGAGTAAAAAGGTTCTGAAAAGGGTGGCTTTGCCTCTTGTTACCCAGGGTGACCTTGCCCACATGGTAGATGAGCGCTGGGTAACAGCTCTCCCTCTTCAGATCCCTCCCCTGGTGCCCATGCTCACCTCGGCCAAACTTGTCCACCAGAGCAGGGAAATCTGCGCTGAGAATGCTGATCTAAAGTCGATTAGTCGAAAAACAATTGGAAACAAGCCCAATGATCAGAATCCATATAGCCAAAAAAGGATGAAGATTAAAGTATCAGACAGAATCGCTGATGGTTTCAATTCAATCAGCAGTGTGATAATAAAACTAACCCCTCCCAAAATCATTAGAGATGATCCCAGATGTGCAGGTAGTAGCATTAGACACCATCGGTGATAGTTTGAAGCTCCCATCCAGAAAATTTGGAGTTGCAGCTGATGTAATGCTTTTGACAGAATGAATGGCCCAGCGACCAGGCACAGGTGGGTTGGGCATCCCAAACCTGTTCCCAACCAATTGGGACTTCCCCTACATGGGGTGACCTTGGGGGATTCCCATTGCTCATCGGGCCAGATGCTATTGCGCCAACTGTCAGAATTGCAGTTGAGCCTCAGTTTGGGCATTCAAACTTGAACCAACAGTGACTCGGCCTGCTGCTAGATTCTTCAATGTCAGTTCCTATTTAGCTTATCTGCCTTCATCCCAAAATAATTAGCTGGTTAGGTTGAGCTTGAGGTGCCCAATCCCTGCTTGTCCCACATCAACTGACCACTATTTAATCAGTTGCATCACACTGAGAAAATTGTTAGTCAAGTTTATTCACTTTACTTTGAATAAAATTTGCCGCTAAAAACTATTAATTTTCAACTTAATTGATATCTTGTTAGCCGTATTTCCAATGGCTTTACTCTGGTGGCCTATCAGTCCCTATATCAGATGAGCCTTACCATTACTGATGGTTACTGTGGCCCCACCATCATCAACTGGATTCAGCGATCCAGATACTTCTGACAATTCAACCCCTTTATTTCAAATATCCGCCATCAATATACTGGGATCTTGTGGCCTTACATCCACCATTTCCAAGCAAGGATCCGCCCACTTGTCTCCTCAATTGTATAGAACCCACCCACCGATGATCTTGTAGAAACTATACATGTGGTACCATCACCTGCGGTAAGACCCCCAAAGTCTGAGTTTGCCTCCATTTGGTAAGTTTTTGGGTTGCTAGTCACAATTGCCCTACACCAACGTTTTAACATTTCCCAGATTTGTGGCTCCATACAACGTTGTATGTGAGCAATGCCTATGGCATTCTGGCTTGCTTTCTGGGTGCTTATGCATCTCAACTGGCAGGCCGATCTAAACTTCTTCTGCCATTTTCATGACACATAGACTTTTAGAGTCATAATCATTCCACTTTTCAGTAATATGTATGGCTCTTCTACTACTATTTTGTCGCTAGCTCTGGGGCACCAGATTGGCCTCATTATAATAAGCGCATGGTCACCAGTGTCAACAATTTGCTGTTTTTCTTTTGCACAGCCTAAATTTTGGTCAACTTTGGCGAAATTTCGGAGTATCATTCAAACAACTCTAGTGCTTCATCCTTCTGTTGTTCTGATAATCTGGTAAATGATTCTCGAGGAATTACATATATGCCCCAAGGGTTTCAGTCAGTAAACCAAGTTTGGACAAATCACCAAATTTGACACATATTTTTAATTTGTCCTCATAAACAGATGCATGAATGCGACTACTTGATATTTTTTTCCTTAGTACTTCAGCTGGTCAAATTTGCTAAAACATCAATTTCCCCATGCCCTGGTATAAGTAGTCCAGGCGCCACACTAAGTTTCATTTGAGAACGATGTCATGGGGATACAACCTCCCAGTTTAGTCCTTCTGGAATACCTAGCGTGGTCCCAATCTTCATAACCAGTTGATGGCCTGGAGCTATTGTCACGTCCTTATTCACATGTAAAGGTATTCCTTGATTTTCATTTATGGCAATTGGCATGTGGCGACCTTTAGTTTCCCTGATGAATATATCCTACTGTTATTATCCCATTGGCATAAGAGATATTGATAAAGTTTCAAAAATGTCTTGTGGGCTTCATAATGTCAAGAGAGAAATAAATCGGAAGTTATTGACCTAATATTATTAAGATGTTCTCTTTAAAATTGCATGAGATTCCATAGGTCCTTAAAAAACTAGTTCCAATTAAGATGTCATAATTGGTGTTTGGAAGCACTATAGCAGGTGCGGCTACTATAAAGCTCCAAATTGATTAGCAAGGTGCTGTAAGCTCCTTAACTCTTGGTGCTGTTGAGGCCTGCAGTCCCATTTTCTCGATGGTGGTCAATATCCAGAGCAATTTTCAATTTCTTGACCAACTTCATGGAAACAATGTTTACAGGTGCTTCGCTTTCATCAATAGCTACAACTTTTATCTTGCAGACCAGAATATCCATGTAAGTACACTCAAAGTAATAAAAATCAATAGAGTTTACTAAGTGAATATGTGAATAATCCAGAGATTTAAGAGTGTTCTTTAGAGCATTTCCAATACTGAGACATTCATGGATGAATGTGTTGATTGGCATTGCTATATTAACCCCTTTCAGGATTGGGGTATCTGCTGCATTGCTCAGCACTTTAGCTGGAATATCTTCAAGTATTTGTTGCACATACGGTTTAGTGACTACTTCAGAGGCTTCAGGTATGACAAACTTACTCTGAGAGTGAGTTACTGCATGTACATTTGTAGAATCAACATTTGGTACTAAAATGGAATTCGTCTATTGTTAAATGAGGCTCCATGGCCTGCATAATCTTGTTGATCAGGTGGCACTGGCTTTTATGACACAATAGAGCGTCCTGCATCTATTGTGCTTGTTCTTTTCCCTTCTCCTGCACATTATCAGGAAGTACTTTGACATTACGCTGATGGCATCAAGAAGCAAAGTGTCATTTACAGTTAAGGTTATAGTAAAGTAATTTCATTCATTGTATATGAGGCCTTAAGTATTTGAGCTTTGCTCATTTTTCACAGGAGAATCACTATCAATCTTTTTATTAGTTTTTGAAGAGTTTCCCAACAGAGGCAACAGGTCCTGAGTTATACCCAGTAAAGGATGGCCATAATATTGTGAGCATCTGCGCAAATAATCAACCAGTTTAGATGTTGCAAGGTTTTGTAAAAAAGCAGACATTAAAACATTTGACAAATTTCAGTAAAATTGTACCGCATGTTCTAGTGTAATCTTAGCATCAAAATTGACCATAGCCTTTGCGCCTAGGAAAACTTGCACTTCACGATAGAATTGATCTGCAAAGTCATCAATTGCTTCAACTTTCTTAGAGCAAATGTTTATAAATTTAAATTTTCTAGTAAACATTCGTTCTAGACCTCCAAATTCATAAATCACAGCCTCTTTGACTTTGACATAAGTTGGGTTTTCATTAATATGGGGCATAATCAACTAAATGCTTCACTCATCCAAGAAGTTGATCATAGTGGCTGCTTTGTTATGGTTGCTGGCCGCATACATGGCCAATACAAAGTGTTTGACAAAATTTGTTATACTTGTGTTCTTGTAAAAAGCAGGCAGGTTTTCTGGTTTTTAATTATCACTTTCCCATACATGGTTATCACAATTACTTCTTTGTTGGCTTGAGCCAAGCGTACTTGACGCTGAGGCACTGTGCCATAGCTTAAGTTGTTGGGGTTGGCTAAAGCAACCATATTTCTAGACATTTGTCTATGGAGTACATCATCCATCTCAGTAGCTACTTCTGAAGCTTCGTCCTCATAGTATTCATAAGCATTTAAAGTTAAATGGTTCATGGCACATTGCCAGCGCTTACATCCAAAGCTCTGATTTTATCATAAATTCATTTTATAATTGACAAATTCAATTTTTTACTTAAATCTCACAATTTCTTCATTCAAGCTAGTAGTTTTTAATTGCAAGGTGGAATTCACTTGGTGCTTTTCCTTAATTGTCTTCTTATACTGTTTTACTTTTCCGTGAAGGATATTGTTCAACTCATTAAAATTAGTAACATCCTCACTAAAATTATTGATCTATCAATTAAGACAATCAATAGTGTCTTGAATTTATTCAACTTTTCCGCCCATTGGCCTTCAAATTGTGTGTGCCAGTAGTTAAATCTTTTGGTGTATTCATTCTTCCTCTAAAAAATTTTGGTTGCACAGTCATTGATGATGATCACAAAACTATCGTTATGGTTTAGTTGCACCTCTTGGGCTTTGTGATTAAGTCTCATGAACTCTGAAACGTTAATGGAAGTTTGAGTGATATTGCTAACTTAAGTTTTGATAATTTATCTTTCCTCTAAGAAATTGTAAAAGATAGAATGCAATCTGTCATTTAGCTCTTGGTCTAATTCTGCTACCTAGCCATCATCCCAAGTAGCTATATTATAGTTTGCTTTCAAACTAGAACGGACCTCAGTGAAGTTGGCTTCTAATTGCTCATTCAAACTTGGGCTGCCTGGCTGGAGTTACATGAAAAGTTTACCAGCTTGGTAATGGCTGTGTGATGGTGGGCAATTGTCATCTGATAATTTCTGGAGGTGGAATATACAAATTCAAATGAGTATTTGGCGATATTCTCTATCCCGAATTAAATTATTTCAGATTTGAGCTACGCTCAATTGATGATGAGATTGATCTCATCAAAAACTCTTCTTACCACTTGGAGTCACTTTAAAGAAATTTTATTCAAAAAAGTAAGTAAAAACAATTAATTGAACACCAGATGCTTCCATTTAATCTCTGATGATTTCAGATTGGCCGCTGGCTGCTCCAGTGTGGGGCAGCGATGAAACCCCACCCAGCGTTTTCTGTCCGGTGGAAAAATGTGCTCAAACTGGTTCAACCAGTACCACTAAGTCCTTGGGTAAGTTTATTACGCCCAAGGATCTCGCCATCCACCTGGCATGTATGCAGGCTGTGCCTCACAGCTCACTTGTTATCCCCTGCTCCCAGCTCCATTTTGGCCTTCTGGTAGAGTATGGGAGATTGTTCCCATACAAGGAACAAGAAATTATCAGCTTGGACCAGGAGGTGATGCTGCCAGCCAAATTTATAGACTTCCGCCCCTTTAAGGGGTATTTTGACCTAGGCTTCACCTGTGAAGCTGACGCCGCCACTGCGGCAACAGTGCCTCTGGTCTTTAAGGGCACCCCTATCACAACAACATGCACCCAGCTCCCCACTGACACCACTATGGTAGTCCAGTTCAAGGATTGCCACACATCTCCCCCAAAGTACTCCATCAGGAGTTGATGGAAGGTTTAGCTGCATACAGCTCCAACCCCATCCATCAGTTTATGTCCTCTAATGGGGCCACTCTCCAAGCTGTGCCCCGGGCTTTTGCCACAAATAGCCCAGAATTTAAAAATTGCGTTGTCACTTCCCCCTGCTCTATAATTCCCTCTGCCCCTGACCACCCATTCTGATCCAGTGTCAAAGACAGGAGGACAATCTTTCCATCCTGCTTTGAGTTAGATCACTCAAAGTGTAAATGCCCCTCCCTTGCAGCTTCCGCAGGCCCAACGCAGTCATCATCAGGCCCCCATTTAGCCTCACACCCAACTGCCTTTCCGGCATGGGGTACAATCCTAACCCCCTCGCCCAAAGCCTGCTGCTGCTTCAGTGACCAATGCAGCCAACAAGACCCTTCCTCAGGCCAGTGCCACTTGCACCTCACCCAGTGCCACTTGCGCCGCATCTAATCATGAAACAGCTTGGACTAATGTGGGTTCCCACGTTATCCTGTAATTGCCTGCCACACCACTTCAATTTGATGAACCCAATTTTGAGTTTGACTTGAACCCATGTTCATCATTGGCTGAAACTGATGAGATGGGTAATTTAATTGAAGCCTCACAGCTCACATACAACAAATTTATCCAGGTATGGAATCCCAAATCAGTCGCTCAACAGCTTTACGCCCCCCATCTGGACGCCTTGGAGTTCCACTCAGATCACCAGCTCACTGTCATGGCAGCTGCTCACCCTGACGTAGACACCATCTGTGAGATGGCCAAATCATCAGTAGCGGCGCTCACCACAGAACTCCCGCCTCCCATCATCAAGCCATCCACTTACCCGCCTAACAAAAATACCATCCAATTTTCCCACAGGCACGCTAAGGAAGCCATCTGGAAAGTGGTTTCTGCCTCGAAGGCCAGCCCAAAAGTCACCCATGCCTCCATGGCTTTACTGTCCCAGCTTCCTGCCCTCCACATTAAGGCGGAGGCCACCATTTCCAGGTACATCGGTGACTTAATGTCCTCCAGTATTTTCCTCAACCAGCTAATCATTAGCATCCTCACTCCCCATGTCACTGATCATTCACCCCTTTACTATCCTCCTTGTCCCACGCTCTCACCAAAGAGGATCATGGGGCTGAGGATGAGCCCCACGATCCCCTCTCCCCTTCCGCCATGGTAGGTTGAGCTCCTCAGCGCTGTCCCACCTGGTAGGTTGTTGTCTCAGCCGTTATGTTTCTCATGTTTGTTTTGAGCAATTGTTTTCATTTGGTTTGAGTGGTTAGTTCATTCTGTTTTTTGCTCTTTGAGCTTTGGTAATGTTCATCCCCTGGTCAGCGTGCCTCATAATAAATTTAAATATCTCATCCACAACATATCTTGCTGTCATTGGCATTAAAAAGTATTACTACTATTGTCCACAGGCCCTTGTCTCATTTGATACCCTCTTAACTATTTATTTTAAAGACATTCCATCTCTTAGGTGAAATGGGTTCAGAGGTGAAGGTAATAGTAGAAAAGTCATTTTAATTAATCTGGGACACAGTCGATTCAGTATTACCATTGGGCCCAGTAATGGTTCTAAATAATTGATTGGGATTGCTCCCATACTTGGCGTAGTCACCATCTGCATTCCCAGCTATGAGCGCCACTTGGTGAAAATTGTACCTACTTAGTATGGCTGGCTCTTCTTATACGGTAAGGTGAATTTTTGATCGTCTATTGTATGAAGTCAATAGACCAGACGGTAACTATAGTTAATATATAACTCTTTGGTAATTACACTTGAAGCTGTATTCTTCTGTCATCACTTAAACGATGGCGTGCTGCCCTAATCCTTCTGATCCCATGTAAATTCTCAACTTGATACAACGTAAAGTATCAAGATACAAAAAAGCTTATAAATTAAACTAAAAATCTGTGGTAATAAAAAAAGATAGTTTATTAGTATTAACTTGGGATAATTTATAGGGTTTATGTTCACCACACCTTACCCATGACGTCTTATTTCAATGGCACTTGGCCAGAGAAAGTAATAAGTTTCTTTGAGGGTATACAATCCATTTGACTCAAGACATCTCAAACACCTCAGAGTCATCCTCAAACTTGGAGATATTATCAAGACAGATTTACTTATGCATCTGCAAATAGCTGAACCAATGCTCTTCCTAAGCAATCAGCAGCATATACCAAGGCGATTTGGACCTCTAATTAGCAATTAATTTGATTGAAAACTTGATCAACATTAAAAACTAATTTTGACACAGACCAAAAAAACGTGATTGATTCTTTTAGTCAGCTATTATTTTAAGTATAACCAAACCAACAAAACCTTCAAGCCCATGTCATCGTAGTCAAGTATTACCAAGTGGAATCGCTAGGCTGTAAATCTTTAGCTTCACATAAGCTTAAGATATTCCTTATCCATAATCACCGATATCTAATATGCTCCATAATAAATTGATAATGTTGACATTATTATGACCCTATCAAATATCTGACAATTAGATCCAGTCAACAACTCAACAGCCCTTCTTAATCCAGATCTAATTATATGCATTTAAGCAATCCAGTTTGAAGAAGACTCTATCCTTCTCCACATACTTAGCAATCTGAGGATCAAACTAGATGGGATACAAGTCTGGCACTGTGACGTCGTCAAGATTCCCATAATATACACATTGGCATAAGGTACCATCTGCTTTTTTACAAAGAGAAGTGGGGAACATACCGGAGAGGTACACTGAAATTCACGCCTTTAGCTTACTGCTCTTTTATCCACACATCCAAGGAAGCTTCTTCCCATAAAGTCAAAGGTTAAATGGGAGATGATATATGCACCAGATCAACAGTGAGATTGAACTCGCAATTAAACTCTGAATGAGCTGGTAGTACATTGGCTGAAGCCACATCAAATGGCTTTTACAGTCCCTCCAGAAAGAAAGGTAATGGTACCTTCAGAGAGGGCTTGAGCAATGGAGCAAGAAATATTGTGGATATTGGGCCAGTGGGGAAGATCCCCTGAAAGTTCACGTCAAACAAAGGGACAACTAATTTATGACCATTCTTCAAAGTTAAGGACAAAGTATTGTCTCTCAAGTTGGTTCTGACGTCAAACTTTCGCTACCATTCTACTCCCAAATAATGGGGAACAAGAGGCTTTGATAGCTTGAAGGCGGTCAGCCAAATGATATTTGCCA
The DNA here is from genome assembly GCA_022478985.1 of Massospora cicadina. Taxonomy (NCBI): domain Eukaryota; kingdom Fungi; phylum Entomophthoromycota; class Entomophthoromycetes; order Entomophthorales; family Entomophthoraceae; genus Massospora; species Massospora cicadina. Next base: position 54,877 of record JAKSZP010015952.1, on the reverse strand, counting down.
ACTTGATAACTCATAAACCCCAAAGATTTCAGCGTGCGTATACCTTGGAAAGCCCCTCCCCTAACCATACCACCTGACAAGTAATTCAACTCAAGGCAGTTGGCCAGGTTTTAATCAATAAAATTCTAAGAAGATCCTGTTTTCATCAAAATAGCTGTGCTTATTTTCCTTGAAGGAAATGAAAGGGTAGCAGTGAACAGAAAAAATCCAATAATGGTCAATATTCAACGAAGAAAACGCCTTTACCTCATCAGAAAACTCTTCATCATGCATAAGCATGCCTCCAGGAGTTTGTTTTTACGACATAGAATGAAGAGGGATAGTTGTCTATTCTTACTACTGAGGCCACACATCCCACCATATTATCAGCAGTTTTAAACATTTTTATATTGCAAAAGTAACTACTTTTCTACAGCCTGTGTTCTGCTAATCATGATAGGGGTAAAGCGCGGGTTCTCTGAGGTGATCTGATATACTGAAAGGGTTCCAAACTAGAGCCACAAGAGATGATATTTGGCTCGTTTTTATATAAGGAATTAGCATTATAAAATGCATTTTTGGGCCATAATAACCCCATACTCAATTTAATGGTGGGTTGAGCATCGTTATTCAAGGCCATCACCACCAAGCCCTTTGTTAATGATCCAATCTGCACAATATGAACGCAGTGCCAAGAAAAAATCATTTTAATTAAAGCAATTTTGTTTATTTTGGGGGAAAGTTTGGGAATCACAACCCCCAGATTGCAAAACGTTCAAATCAACAAGGTTCAAGCAAAAAGGGTTGGCAATTCCAAAATAAGGTATCAAGGATAACTCTGAGATGGACAAACAATTAGTCATATGATAAAACGGTGGTGAGACCCAAGGCCGTGATCAACAGCTAGCGCACCCAATATCCAATTAGTGAATTTCCCACATGTATGATTCTAGTGCATTTAAAATAAGTTGGTTGGATAACTAACTTAGGGAAAGTGAGTGTAAATCTCCCATTACCAGAGAGATAGTGTGAGATGCACAGCAACACCGCCTGTGAACCAATCATTTGTAAAATGGTAAACAGAGCTCCATGGAGGGTGCTGGAGCCAAAATAACTCAGAGTATGGGTGTACAACGCGGTATACAGTATTTAATAGCAAGTAAACAACAAAACTTTGGTGGACCCCAAAGGGGAGTTCATAATTAAGTGAAGATTGGTGCTGGAGTGCTGGGTCCTCGATCTGGAGGGGCCCAGGGCGGCCCAGCGGTGCACCAAATACAGTGGATATTTTTTTGATTAAAACAGCTAACGTTGTTATAGACCTCCCCAAGGAGGTCCACACAAAGGTTCGCCCAAGGACCATATAAAAAGCGTAAACTAATAGGAATTTATTAGAAAGTTGACTAACAAGGAAAGTTGGTCTCATAGAAACATAGTTAAACAATGAGGGGTGGATCATCAACTGGGGGAAAGGTGCTAAGCCTAAGTGACCCAATAGGTGCACCCTACCATCAGCCAGTGTATTGTAGCTCAAAATTGACCAAACTCAAGTTATTGATTGCTGACAAAGCTGACATGATTTATTAATATCATTAATTGAATGGGTTTCAAAACCCCGTTCACCAAACAACTGAATGAAATCTTTGTTGTTAGTATTTTAGCTGGTGCGTTTTAACGCCCTTGCTGTAATGCAGGGCTGAGCATCACGCACATCCCAGGACAACCTGGGCATATCTCGCCTGAACCCAGTGCTGGTCCAGGGTATGTTTGAGGTCAGGGAGGCCTGCAAACCTAACCTTTTGGCCTCCTGACAACCAGTTTTATCCTTACAGTTGGCCCTCAATCATACCAATAATCCAGGACATAATTGGCAGCACAGAGGCTGACAGATAATAGGAAAGAAAGGATGTAACATAACCCATATAAGTAGGGAGGAGGGATATCACATATATTAAGGACAGCACCAGTATTATCTATGGACTTGCGGAGAAGGGCCAAATTCAACTGTTCAAAAGATTAACCTTGATGCTTTCTCTTATACAGGCAAAACTACTGAGCCATAGTGAGATCTCCTTGGGCCAAGTGAACAAAAAAGGTATAGTCCTTAAAGGTATAAGGGGAAACTCGTGGGGCTTGAAAAAAAATTTTCAACCCTGGGAGAGAATCCAGGAGAAAGCTATTTTTCTCACCAGCGGAGAGTAACCATTGGTGGGCTCCCTCTGAAATCTCATGGAGCAGCAGCTGGAACTTGAGGACGTCAACTAAGTCATTGCCTTGAGACTTCTGGAGGTCCCTAAGGCTGGACAACGTTGTGGAGATCTTTTTTTAAAGTTTTAAAATGCGTTAATGGTGGATGGTGAGGCTGATAGTGGCAGTTACTGCACGCTGTATGAGAGTCTTAAGTGGGGGAGCTGCGCAACACCCTCATCAAACCATTTAAAGAAAGTAACAACCAAGGCCAGAAGGGATACAACTGTACCAGCCCATTGAACCGCTTTAAAAAGGATACCTTTGAAAGGGTTGAGCCAACTCTAGCACCCAGCGGGATAATAAACTCACAAGAAATTCGAGGCTATTATCAGATAATTTCAGAGAATTTGGAGTGCAGGAGGTCGCTTAAGAAAAAGCGCCAGGCAAAAGGTTCAACAACAAGGAAAGTGAACCAGCAAGAGGAAGTAACGTCCCGAGCAATCCTGGTATGTTTCCATATTAATATTTATTTAAAATGCACACCAAACTGACAACAACCATCAGGGACATGAGTCCCTGAGAGCTTAGGAAGGTGGCGTAAGAATTACGGTGAAACTTGGTGAAATAAGTGCAGCAGAGTTGGTGGAATAGGCCGCAGTGTGGAAGGCGGTTTGCGTCAAACTTGGGAGTTAGACCAGAGTAAGAAAAGGACTCCAGCTTTTATGATGGTTCCATCAGAGTTATTCTTTATAAAATATAAAAAGTATGGTATTGGACAATTGCAAGTATTATATTGTTAAAATAGTGTTTTAATTAAAAAAAATAATAAAATTGGCCAAATGTCCCTGGTTAATTACCAGTGGAACCTCTCAAATCAGGGTAACACTTCTATTAACGTTTGGGAAAACAAAATGAGTTTAAGCAGTCAGATTGCACCAAATCATTAGGCAACTTCAGGAAGTTCGATTCGATTTATTCGAGGTACGCCAACCAGGGGATGGACAGTACCGATCACAATACTCAAAATGGCAAAACAAACTACTAACCAGGTGGGAAGCAGAAACTGCTTAACCCACCATGGCAGAGGGTGAGGAGGGGTCGGGGGGTTGGTTTTCAGAAAGACCCGCCTCAATCAAGGGGTGTTGGTTGCAGTACCAGATCAGAGCAGAGAGCCAGGGCGTTGGGGCATCTGCATAGTGGGGGCTGAGGTCAGCATAGTAGGAGTTTTCCACTTCTGCATCAAGATAATGACGGGAAAGTGTCTCAACAAGAGCTGCGAGGAGAACTTCAGCTTCTTTGCGGGCTTCAGGAAGTTGGGTGAAAAGGGAGATACTGTGGCGGGTGATTTTGGCTGAGGGGTTGAATGAAGCAAGTGTTGCGACATTCATAACAGCAATTTCAGCATCATCAAATAATTTTGAGATGTCACTGCAGGGAGATTCAGGGAAGTCAGGGGGAAGAAGATGGTGGGCAGGCCATGCTGGAGCTGAGCCACTGACTGGGCCACCGCGGTGCGTAGTTTTGGGCAATGAGGAGAGGCCACCGCAGCTAAGGCGAGCTGGTGGTCACTTTGGAAGGGGGTTGTATTGGGTAGAGGAGCAAAATGGCGAGGGGTAGGGGTTTCATCAAAGTCAGGAAGGAAAAATTCTGCCTGACCATAATCGCCATGGCAGAGAGGTTGACCTGTATGCTTACTAATAAGGATATTACCTGATTCGTCAGTTTCAGCCAATAGATCCCATGGATTTTGGTTCACTGAAATTGAGTGGGTAGGATTGGGCGAATGGGCAGCTGCTTGGGTACAAATGTTGGTCCAAGCATTGCTCTGATTGGCTGGCGTAGATTTAGGTGGGAGAGTGAGGATGGAGGTTTTGGGTGGGGCTGATTTTCCATGTGGGCCCACTGAACGAGATTGGAGGGTGGGAGGGGGCAGCAAAGCGCCCCATACTGAACCTCCAGAGGGGGGCTCAGAAGCTGCATCAGCAGATTTGGCCTTAGGGCACGCTCTTTTTGCATGGTCGAGGCCAAAGCAGAGGGAACAAATCTGCCTACCATTATCGACCCGAGCCCAAAAGAAATGATCAGGTGCTGCAGCCACACTAGCGCGGGGTGGGATTTGTTGGGCTATGGTAGGGTGGTGTGGTATGATGGTGGCTGTTGCACGAGGAGCAGCAAGGCGTTCTGCACCAGAAGGAATGGCAAAGATGAGGTTGGGCTGAGTGCCATAAGCCATGAGCCCCGCGACCAACTGGTCATACAAAACCTGGGGTGGAAGGTGGGATGGGAGATTTGCAAAGGATACCACTAGCGTGGTGTCTGAAGGGAGGCGAGTACGGGTTGTGGGAATGGGGTTTTTTTTTATAAATTAGAGGAGTTTGTGCTGCCGCTTCAGCATCCTCCTCAGATTGGAACCCAACGTCAAAGTAGCCCTTAAAAGGGCGGAAGTCTATAAAGCCAGCTGGCGCAAAGGCTGTAGTGGCTAGGTCAATAATTGCCTTATCGGCATATGGGAACAAACGTCCATAGTCCACTCTGAGGCAATAGCGAATAGCAGAGCGAGGGAGGGCGAGAGGATGGGGGCGAGAAGGGTGGATGCGCGCCAGGTGGAGTGCTAGGTCTCGTGGGGGGACAAAACGGTTGGAAGCAGTGGGCGGGCTGTTTGAACCTGTCTTAACGCGCTTGCCTGCAGGGCGGAAAACGCGCAGAGCCAAGGACATCAAAGAATAGGTTTGGGCAGATGGCTGTGGATAAATAAACTTAAATTTAAAATCGCTCAAAAGTGACTTTGAGCGGTTAAAGAGAAGTTCAACTTCAGGAAGTTTATCAGAGGCTCCTCCCCAGGCCCCTTCTAATTTTAGCACATCCTATACCTTGGAACCTGGCCCCTTTTAAAGGGTTGGAGGGGTTCCAACTAAGTTCTAAAATTTTCTAACCCATTGCTTGTGTCATATATATAAAAATCATTACCTAATGGGCCAGTACTTCCTGCTCCCAACTCAAAATTAGCCATTCCGTTCAAATGAGGCAAAATTGAGAGATCTGATAGGTCAACAGCTCATATTATCTAATTTCGACTTTACTAAGTAATCTGAAATTTGAGCCTCAATATTTTTAATACTACTATTGACTTATTAATGAGGGTTCATTTTTAATTCCCTCACTGCAACTAATAAAACCTTATAACCCTCTAACTGCTTTGAAGGTTAGTTTTTATCCTTTTTATTATAAATGATTTGGGTAAATCCCTGCATCAAATTAATTAGTCAGTAGAGAGCTACATCTCCTGAAGAATTATTGTTGAAATATAGGTGCAAAACGTACCAGCGAGCACAAAAACCCATAAAATCCAACATATTGGAAACCCTGCACAGATAATCCCTAAACTATATTAAACTTAACTGTTTATCTGAGAAGCAAAGCTTTCTCAGAATGGGCTAAAGATCAAAAAGAAGATTTGCAAAGGTTTTAAAGCGATTATTGAAACCTGATTCACGCTGTAAAATTTTCGCCTATAAACGAAATCAAATTCTACAAAAATTTGCCAAATTCTGTAACTCCCTAAGCATGATTTCTAGATTTTGGGGTCGATTCTACCGGACTTTCTGCCTTTGGCGAGCCATTTTCCTCAGCTGTGGCTGGCAAAGCCATAAATCATTTCTAGTCAATGCCCTTTGGGAGGTCATCAGTTACTTTTAGGGGTTCTGGACTTGGCTCCAAGGGCTTGTTTGACTTTTTTAGTGTGGCGTTCAACACCATAAAATATGTCACTAGTTGTGACAAAGTTGCATCAGAGCATTATTTGAAACTTTGTGAAACGTTTTGGCTAAGTTTTGTGGTGCTTGGAAATTCAGGGGGATCTGGTTTTGTAAAATCCAGATGTCAGCATTTTAACTTATCTCAAGGCTGCATTGCAGAGGGACATAGTTAGGTGATAAAGCCTCTTTAATGGTGAGTTGATAGTCACAAATAAAAGTTTGGCATTAGACTTAGAAACATATCAGTTAGGTTTAGTCTAAGCATCTAGATCCAAATAAAGAAAGTGACTTAAGAGAATTTCTTAGGTCAAGGATAGAATGGTTTTACCTGATTAATTTAATTAGTCCAATAACTTCCAGGGATTCTAGTTGACAAGATGAAGGCATCAGGTGGTAAGTTGATTTCTGTGGAGCAATGGGATGGTGCTTGGGTGGGAAAGATATGCTAAGCCTAATCTCAATTGAGTGAATTCAATGTAGGCTGATGAGTGTGGTGGGTGTTATGAATAGGATGTTAATTGGTATGCTGACCCAATAGGTGATCAGACTGAGTTGGTGGTAGCAGCTAAACACACTACTCAGAAACTTACAGAACAGCATCAGAGGTGGTGGGAATCTCAGTTTCAGCAATATGGTGGCAAGTGTCTTTTTTGTTATAATCTAATTGAACGCACATTAGAAAAATTTGTCAACCATGTTTAACCAAATTTAAAAAGCAATGATTTAGTGCTGTGGCGAGATGAACATGTAGGAGAATATGCTGGGCAATAAAGGGGTGATGTGGGATAAGGGCTGTAGTGGCGTGAGGGGCAGCAATGTGCTCTGCACCAGAAGGAACATTAAATGGAGAATGGGTTTGAACCCATATTCTGAAAGTCCCAACGTCAACTCTTTATATATAATATGGGATAGAAAACGTAAATTGAGGTTTCCAAATATAACCATCAGGGTAGTATCAGTAGGAAGGTGCATATAAGTGGTGGGCACATGGGTGTTACTATATACTAATGGGGTCACTGCTGCTTTTGCATCTTCCTTGAGGAAAGCCCAAAAACAAATAGCCCTTATATAAATATATATATATAAAAAAAAGGCAGCAGTGCATAGTTCTGTTATTTTAAGTTATACTGAGTTTTTTAAATTTATTGTGGGGAAGGCCGACCATGGGACGGACACTTCAAGATGACTCAGAAGAGAGAAAACTTAGTACCAGGGGAGGCACCCCAGAGAAGCGATGCTATCTCTTGTTGATAGCGGGAACGCCACTTATGGGGTGGGGGAGGAAACGTGTGAAGGGGCCATAGCCACAATTGAGCACGTGTGGAGGAAGGGTCTGATTTGATGAACCAGACTGGGAACCAGGAAGAGACCAGCTGTCGGCGACGTGGTGGGAGTTATCCAAACATCCACACTTAAAAGTGGTCCACCAAATGGGACCGGAATCTGTGTACCGCTTCTGGGAGGGTGGGGGTGGAGCCTGTGATGGCATCTAAGACAACCGTGTGGATGGTCCACATGGCGATTGCAACCACCAAAGCACGAAGGGAGGGCAGAAGGGGGAGGCCATTGATAGAGCGAACATATCTCTTGACAGACTGAAGGGATGCGTTTGATCCTGGCCCAGAAGACGTTGAACTTCGCGCCATATCACTTTAGAGGTAGGGCACTTCTCCAGGCGGTGAAACAGCGTTCCATACTGGCCACACACGACACAGTATGAGTGTAAAGCGTTAGAGCGCTCAGGTGTATGATACACCCACCTCAGGCAGCGCCACACATGGGAGCGGACTTGAGGTTGCAACAGAGGATGGTGTACATATCTCCAGATTCTTTTTGGGTCTCAATGGAGTAAGGGATGTCCATCATGTCCAGGTAGTCCACCCTGGATAGGACATGGGGTCAAATGGGGATCACGCCATCATGGATGGGTAGCCCCTGTACCTCTTGTATGGACTGAGGAGAGGGGTGGCCTCTTTGGGTTGTATGTCCGCTAAAATGAATTCTCCACTCAGCGCTCCTCATGGAGAGGAGGATTCGTTTGTAGTGGGTTTTAGTCCCGTGAGGACCTGTGGCTGATGTATGCGAAGCGAGGTATCTTATCAGGGAGTTGGGGTTTAATGGATTGTTGAGGCCCAAGGCGCGGGAGAAGTTGGAGCAGGCTGCGCGGGACCAGTGTTGGGAGGGGAGTGTAGGGGTGGTGACGGCCGCAATCCAGGTACCCAGGATCTTGGTGGCATGGGCTTTGAAGTCAAGCAGGCCCATGCCACCATGATGTTGAGGGCTAAACATGACCTCTAACCGCACTGGTGGAAGGCGGCCCAACCAAAGCCTTCCTTGCAGCAAGGCGTACAAGGATTTGTAGAAGCTTGGGGAGAAGGGGATGGCATGGGCTCTATACAGACTTTGGAGAGGAGCATGGAGTTGGCTAAAACAATCCTGCCAGTAAGGGAAGTAGGGTGGGCTCTGAGAGAGGCAATTCGCTTCGTCACGTTATCCAGAATACGGCACTTCATTACTGCTGACGCATATCTACCTGCCTCCATCCACACGCCCAGATGGCGTACTGGTCCTATGGTAGGACGTGGCACGAAGGGGAGCACCAGTGGGGCGGTGTGTTTTGAATTAGTAGGGGCGAGGACGTGAGCGAGCAGATGGGCCAGGTTGGGAACTAATTGCTGGGGTCCAGCAGTTCTGAAACCGACCAAGGAGGATGGTTTCAGTTTTGGAAGCGTTCAGTGCTGCGTTGCTTACCCGGGAATACTCCTGGATGAGAGCTTCAAGCGCGCGTGCATCTTGATTATAAGACACCCCCACCACACAATCATCTGAGAACGCCATTATCTTGACTGGGGCTTGGCCTGGCACTTGGACCCCAGTGAGTTGGGCATTCACATTTTGCAGTAGTGGGTCAAGGCTGAAGTTGTGTAAGACTGGGCTGAGGGGGTCCCCTTGTCTCAAGCCCCTTTGAGGGCGGACTACTTCCATTAGGAAGCCAGGTCCACGCACTGCCATTGTTGCAGATTCTGTGAGCAGCATTACCCAGTTGATGAAGCGAGGGGGTAAGCGGAATTGATGGAGGAAAGCCCTGAGGTATTCCCAGTTTAATCTATCATAGGCCTTTTGTTGGTCCAAGAATACAAGTGCCCCAGAGGCTGTGGACTGACACACATTAGCCACAGAGTGCACGTTATCCCAAATCGACCTTCTGGGGATGAAACCAAATTGTTCTGTGGAGATGGTGGCAGATGCTACAGTCCCTAAACGGTTAGTCATAATTTTTGTCAAAATTTTGGTGTCTGTGTTTGTTAGAGAAATGGGGCGCCAGTTGGTTAAATCTAGCTTATCTTTCTTTCTTGAAGAGTGTGACAGTGAAGGCTTCATGTCCTCCTGGTAGGAGGCGCATTTCCAACTGGCTTTGGTTGAGCGAGGCTAGCAGCGATGGGGATATATATTTAAAATATTTTTTGTAGAACTCATATGGAATGCCATCTGGGCCTGGGCATTTTCCGTTTGGCGCACTGTGAATGGCTGTCCATAATTCGTTCGGAGTAATCAAATTCATTATTTCTGGGTATCAGAAAATGGAGCAGATGTGGGCTCAGTCAAGAAATTCCGCCACTTCGGCTGGCTGAATTGGGTCAGATCAGTACAACTTGAAGTAATACTGTTGCATTTCGATTGCCACTTCAGCCGGTGTATCTGCAATGGAATTATCTGATCTTTGCACCTGTGTGCAGGCCACGCTCTGGCGTGGTGCGAAATTTTTTTTAAAGAAATGTGCGGTGCACTTGTCGCCTTTTGTGATGCGTGTGGCCCTTTACTGAACACAAACCCAATATTTGTGTTGTCTTTTGAGTGCGTTGAGGTGGGCAGCTGCCTCCACCCACTTCCATCCTCATGCAGATCTGTATCCTGTAACTGGGATGTTGGACTCTAAGTGTGCCAATTCTGCCAGAGCGTGCGAGATAACCGCTGATGTGGCTCGTGAGCATCTGGAAGAGAGGTGGCAAGAGTGGCGGATGGTATCTTCTTTGAAAGTTGCCCATGTGGAAATGGGGTCCACGCATAATGGTGCAACAAACTTTTTTACCAAAGTTGCTGATTCCACCCACATGGAAAATCCTGGTGACGCAAGCTCAGGGGGGCGGATTTGCACCAATGCGGGGCCTTAGCAGCTGTGACAGGTAGGTGGTAGGTCATTGAGACCAGTTGATGGTTAGAGAATTCCAATTTTGTTGTCTTTAAGTGAGAGATGTGGGGTTAGAATTTTGCCAGCATTAGAATAATGTCAATGCAGGTCATGGACCTTAATTGGCTGTTGTGGACGTGGGGCCATGTCATGTTTTCGAGCAGCGGGCATGCCACAGCAGCGCATCCATTAACCCAAGGGTGGCCTTTAGAATGCGTAGTTCTACGACCCTGGGGGGCGTGGGGTGAGGAAGGCCACTGTCCATTGGTGTGTTTAGCCAACAGTTCATGTCACTGACCATGAAGGAGTCTGGGGGTAGCGGGAGGGATTTGACTGACGAGAAAAATTCCCGACGCTCTTGTGCACCGTTTGGGGCATAAATGTTGACAATTGTGTGTGCAACATCAGCCCATGAGAAGGTGACAATGAGCACTTGGCCATTTAGGAATGTTTCTGAAAATGTAAATTTGAAAAAATTATTTTTCTGAATTAGCACCCCACAGTGCATCGACCAAAAGGATAGGGATGGGAGGAGCATTGTTTTCCAAGCTTCCTTGGAACCTCGTGGACAGTGGGACTCCTGGATGGCTAGGATATCCACGGGTAAATTGTGTTGTAAAAAACTCAGTTTCCTAGCCTGGGACAGGGAGGCCTTGAGTCCAGCATATTCAATGTCCCTATGGTGAAGGTTTCCCCCTTCGCACCTTAGGTGCAAGGGGTGGGCACCCAGGCTTACCATCCTCTTCTAGATCCCCGCGGGCCTTCACAGCAGCGCAGGTGTTAGCAGCAACGCTATCAGAGTTTTTGTTAATTTTTGCAGAAAGAGTCACATTGGCTTTAGCCTTCACTTTTGTTTTCCCAACGTTAGACAGATTTTTTGCGGTGCGGGTGAGTTTGGTGCACCATTGAGCAGGTCAAAAAAATTTTTCAGTTGGGATGGGTCCCAAGTCAGTTTCAATTGGAGCTTGGGTGCAATGATTGGGTGAGATCGAATCTCCCATCAGATCCTCAGGTTGAGTGGCCTGCTCGGCATGAGCTTCCCAATCTGATTAGTTGATGGATTCCCAAGTTGCTTCCACCACAAAGGTCTCCATGTCCTCCTGGCGTTGTGAGTGTGGGATAGCGGTGGTGGCTTTAGCCGCTTCCTTGGCCGCGGCCCTATGGGCTTGCTTGGCCTTCTTCCACTCTTGTGGGGAGATAGGCTTTACCAGTAGGTAGCAGCCTTGTGCTCCCCACAGGAAGGCCTCCTTGGTGCTTGTGGTTGGTTCATAGTGCGCCTCCCCGCTTGCCATGGCCGCCAAGGGGTGCTCTTGGAATGTGACGCCCTCCTTGATGGGGCATGCGTGTGCCTTATGGCTGCATGCATCATAGTGGGTGCAAATGGGGGGGCGCGCTGTCCACGGTCACCTGGAATGGGTGGGTGGTATTCCCTGCAATATCAATAAAAGAGGAGTGCAGGTTCTGGGTTAGGTCCTTCGCGATCTCCTCAGTTGGGGTCAGAACTGCAATGGCTTTGCTGGTGCACATATGTGGCATCAGCATGTAGCATTGCATTTTGAAAGATTGTATTTCGCCATATATGGTGAGACCATCTTTCAGGTGTTGTTCCAATTTGTCACATTTTACCATAGTAGGCAAAAAGTCAAATGTGAGGAAAATTTGGTTTGATTTTATCCATCTGGTGCATTTAGTATCGACAACCTATTGCCCTTTGGGGAGGTTGACCACTACGTGCACCGCTGCAGCCTCATCTGCTGCCGTTTTGCTTTCAAAACCTAGGTCCAGCCAACCACATGACATGGAGTGAGGTGCAACGTACACCGTAGTCGGGAAAATTGTGTTTACATCTTCACAAAATTTTTCTCATAGAGCCATTTTTCGGATGTCCAGAAACACGCGGACTCCGAATTCCACTGACAAAAGTGGCTGGGAGTGTGGCATGTTGATGTACTGGTTGCATCGTGCTTGCCATGCAATTATCTCCAGGGAAATAGTGACCGCCAGTTTTTTGTATTTTTGTCAATTCAGCCAGATTCTCCGGGGCGTTTTCAAATGTTGGAGGCCGCGGGCCTTCCACCTGCTCCTCTTACCTTGCTTGCCCAACTGTTCCCTGACATGGGCGCAGACTAATCTCCTCTGTGAGATTATCAAACTAGATTCAGTCTTGAATTGAATAGGTTGCGATAGTGATTGCAACGAGAAAGAAAAGTAAGTTATACTGGGTTTTTAAGTTTTGAATTGCACTTTAAGATTGGCTGGTATTTTTTTGAAGTTACTTAGATGGATCAGTCAAAAAGCTACAGTTAATAGTAAAAAGCAGGTTACAAATTGACATAAACTTTATATCAAAAGTATTAGTATTTATAAGTTTTGAAGTAGTTTGGGATTTATATAATCTAATTAATCACTAATCAATTAAATCTTCTATCCCTTAATCAGTATAAGCCTGATCATTATAACCAACTTTGATACAATTAGATGAATTAAGATCCCATTCCAAGGGGGTGGAAGGCGAGTCAGTAAGGGCATACAGCTACCAACCTGAAGGTTGTGGGTTTGATTCCCGCCCTTTGCACATCAATTGGGGCGCCAGCCATAGGAAGCTATCAGCGGTTAATAGGTCTAATAACATGAAAACCTTACCCATGACATAACTAGAAAAATTTGAGTCCCGATCTGGAGGTGGAAAAACTTTCTTTGACGGAGTTGACCCTGTTCAGGTTTCATGTCTTTTCTATCTTTCAGTAATGCTTGTCCCCTGGTCGGCTTGCCTCAGTTAAATAAAGATATAAATAAAAATCTTATTCCTATATTATTGGGGGAATATTTGGGGTAAAATTTTCAGAAACAAAAGATATAGCGAGATCCTGACACTTCCTCCCTAAAGATTTGATCATGGAGGAGGGTGAATTCTCAAAAATCTAGGATTGATACAGTTTATAACTATACCCATATCAAAGTGGACAATTGGATAAACTAATCCCCTTTGGAATATAGCTTGATAAGGACCAGACCACTTAGATCCTAAAACTCAGTTCACCCACTAAGTCAAGAGTGATAATAAGTAACATAATCTCCAATTTGATATCTAGGTAAAACAGTTCTATGTTGATTACTTCTTTAGTCTCATTCATAGTGGTAACTTTAGTTGAATCCATGTCTTGAGCTTGCAAGCAAATGATTTTATCAGCCAGATATCTCATGACTAGATCAGAGTTTTCTTGTATACGTTGCTTGATTTTGCTGAACACATTAAGGAAATGAGTGATCTCGCCCATAAATACATTTGAAAGGAGACATCTTGATAATTTTATGATAACTTAACATCAAGCAAACAAAGCACTAGGTAAATAGAAGTTGCCAAGATGAATTCCTTGAGGCCATCTTCCTTAAATTAGAGACTAAAGTTCCATTGACTCTTTTGATGGCTCCATTCATTGATGGATTGTAAGGAGCAACAAATCATTAAACAGTATTTAATAATTTGGATAATTCCTGTTAGAGTTGTGAGGTAAAATTAGTCCCATTTTCTGACATAAGGACCTTGGGCTACCCGTTCTGAGTGATGATGTGCTGGTATTGGAATAAAGCTGTTGTCTTAGCATATGAGGGTGGCAATGAATATGGCCTTGACCCATTTAGTTAATGATTGACAGCCATGATAATGTATTGGTGTCCATGCAACCCCTGAAGAAAAGTTCTTATAACCTCAATATTTACCACTCTAAACGCCTTAGTTGGTGGAGTCACTTGATGTTAATAGGTCGGGTTGGTTGTGCCATGACTTTTACAGATGAGATGAGTTAAGCGTCTCTCAAATGGTTACAGTCATATTATTTCAATGGTATCAAGCTTTAACTACTCTTGGGTTTTCTTTAAACCACTATGATCTACTTGCCCTTGTCCTTCCATGATATCTTGGTGCCTTGAATTGGGGTGAAAAAGTGTACCCACTTGGATTTGACCTTCTTATACAAAGATCCCTCCAAAATTATGGTATCTTTATTAATAGTTTTTAGAAAGGCTTGATCTTCTTCAAATTCATGATCTCACAACTTAGGTCATCCAATGAGATAATATAGTTGTTCCTCTTTTCCCAAATCTAAGGTTAAAATATGCAACTGGGGAAAGCCATCAGTATTTTGTTGTTGTGTAATCAAGCGATGAACAATTGAAAAATAATAATTTTGCAATCTTAAGTCCCAACGAGATAGTTTCCCATCAGGACCCTTCATATTTTGTAACAATCTTAATGAAGAATGGTCGTTAATAACAGTAAAACGGTTACCATATAGAAAGGGATGGAAGTGCTTAATTGCTAAAATTACAGATAAACACTCCCGTTCAGTTACGCTGTAATCACGCTCAGCTTTGGATAAGGTTTTGCTGTAAAATGCAACAGGATGATCAATCTGCTTTTTGTCACACTGGAATAGGATAGCCCCAATAGCGACATTACTTGAATCAGTATGTAGTAAAAAAGGCTTGTCAATTTGAGGATGAATTAAAAAGGAGTCTTTGTTAAGGCAGTTTGGAGAAAATTAAAAGACTGTTCCTGAGTTGAGTTCCAATTAAAGGGCACACTTTTTTGTAATAATGGAGTAAGGGTTCCGCCATATCAGCAAACTTGGGTATAAATTGACACTAATACCCAACTATACCAAGGAGGACTTACATGTCCCTCAAGAAGATTGTAGGTGTCTTGGGTTGGGACCATCTAGTACTAAAAAAAAAGATTGTAGGTGTCATTCATAGATTATCTTGTATTCTATCCAAAAGTGGTCGAATACCTCTACTGGATACCTGTAAACTAAGAACTCCATTTCATTCTGGGAAAATTAAAAAATTTGGAGGGTTTGAGCTTTATTGAAGAATTCTAAATTCGTCTAAAAATTTCTTTAAATGGTCCAAATGCTCAGTAAATGTTTTTAAAACTTGATAATATCATCTAAATATGCTAAAATAAAGATCAGCTTTAAATCCCGTAACATATCATCCATGGCCTTTCGAAAAAGGGTGCTGCGGCATTGCTCAGCCCTTGCATAATACAGGTTGGTTCAAATAAGCCCTCACCAGATATTAGGGCACATTTAGCTTGGTCTTACGGGGTAAATTAATTTGACAGTATCCACTTTCTAAGTCCATTGCCAAAAATAGGTTGAGACAGCTAAAAACTGGAGGAATTTATCAATCCTTAATAAAGGGTAACTATCTCAACAAGTAATGGCGTTTAACCTATGTTAATCCATAACCATCCAATGTGATCCATCCTTTTTCTTGACCAGTAGCAACGGGGAAGCCTAAGGACTGTTGTAGGGTTTCAATAATCAAGCCTCTAATAGTTAATGCAATTCTTTGGTGACCTGTGCTTCCTCCACTTTTGACTTAAAATAGGGTTTGGCACGAATAGGAGGGTGATCTCCAATTTCAACAGTATGCATTACTTCCTTCATTTTACCAAAATCGTAAGTATGATTAGCAAAAATGTCGGAGTATTCTTCCAATAATTGAAGTACTTGTTTATCCTGGTCTTTAGTAAGGTGTTTCCCTATTGTTGGTCCTACAGTAAGAATCTCTTAAATGCTTTCAGCCTGAAGTCTTTTAAGCTTCCAAAAGTTTTAACATTGTAAATTTGAGATAGGGTAATAATTTGACAAAAGCAATTGGTTTTTTATAACCAACCGTTTTCAGATTGTTAGTCAGGTTTGCCAATAAATAGGCAACAATTCAGAATATGCATAATCTAATACCCCTGGACAAGGCAAGACCTTGTTATTATAAGGGTTGAATTGTCTAGAATTTGTAAGAGACGGCCCTTAGGAATAGAAAAATGTAAAAAGGTAATGACAATAACTTGAGATCTTGGCGGAATAATCATAGCTTAAGGTGAATAAATAGGCATCCCTTCTTCTATGTCAGCCATCTTAGGGGGTTTTTACCCAAGCACCTTCAACATGGTACTGAATGGAATAACACCTCTATGATCCCTCTAGCAGGCTAAATGACATCTAGTATAAGCATGTTCAGATAAAATCAATGGAACTCTATACCCCAAAAGTGATAGAAAAGAGTTGGGGTAATTAATAATTCCATAAAATTCCCATAAAAATTAAGTACCCAAGAGAAGGTCATAACTCAAGTTATCAAGGAAGTTTGCAGGTACTGTAAAAATTAACTTCTTAATTTTCTATAGGAGTGATGAAAAAACTCCAATTGATTGAGTACTCTGAGTTTCTTCAGTGCCATAAACTTCATAATGTAAAATATTGGGCATTAACTTAATCCACTTGATGAAATTTGACAAGACTACATTCACCAGAGATCCCAAGTCAATAATAGCTTTGGTGTTAACTGATTTACTCAAAAATCAATGCAGGTGAAAGTGCTTCCAAACTGAGAGGGTAAAACCAACAAAGAAGTCAAGGAATAGGAGGAATGTTCATCTTTATTATACTCTACAGGGTTTTGAAGTTCCTGTTGTGTATGCATATCATTATCAAAGCAGAAAAGCTTATTGGTTTAGTCAGTATTCTTCTTTTAATCAGCTTCCTTTTTATAAAAACGGTCTTCAGTATGAAAATAATAGTTACAGTAACTACACTGAATTGCTCTATAATTTTCAGGCACTGTGTAAACTTTATGACAACTGGGTCTTGTCAAGTCATAGACTCAGGGGTTTTCAGAAAAGTGAGGAGACAATTCCAACAAGGCCTCCTTTATCTCTAAAATACCTTTGAAGTTATTTTTTACGCTGATAAGGTAGACTTACATCTGAGTCCTAGAAGTAAAAGCAGATATAAAGGCTGTAATAGCGTCGTCTGTATTTAACTGGCCACGCGCTACCAAGACTGAGCTTCTTAATAGAACTGATGAGCAAAGTATTTGGTAGATTCATTTTGGTGGGCTGTATGCCCATAAAAGCCTGTTTCTGAGAAGATAAGGCTTGATCACTCCAAGAATCTTTGATAATTGCTTCCTTAACCTTGGACCAATTAGAGTAAGTCATCAAGTGGGGTACCATGATATCTTGGGCCAATAAAATAAGACAATTATGTAAGTAATTCAACTTTTGATGATCCGTGGCCTCACTCAGAGCCTTCTCATATAGATAAGAAAGGAGATAATACTGCCTTCCCCAGGAGAATACTTATCTTTGAATACAAGTTTAAAACTCATTGGAGCATTGGCTGTCAAAACATGCACTCCAGGCTGTTCCAATTGAGTGGAGATGTAAGAGTTAGTGTCTGAAGCTTGGGAAGAATATTGAGGAATGGAATCAACTGCTCCAGTATGTATTTCATCAATTTGATAATTTGATCAGCATTCCTTACTTTTCTTCCACTCTGCGAGATAACTCATAAATTTTCTCCTGCTGTGTATTGTACTTAAGTTAAAAAGCTTCAATCTTCGCTTATAGCATTTCCCCTTTAGATTTGCGAGCTTGTAACAGGATGTCAGTATCCTTTGTCCATTTAATCAGATTATTCAATTCATCAGATAAGGATTTAAGTGACAAGAGGGGATCAATAGGTACCCCATAAGAAGTTAAATTACACTCCTCGGCCATGTTATGAAACTGCTAATGCAAGCGGTCAAACATGCTTAAGGGAGAGTCATCTTGGTGAAGGGATCTTGAATTCCCATCAGCCCCCAGTGGCCCATGAGGTCCCTCCCAACCTGGTGGTCCATGAGGCCCTTCACCCCCAGGTGGCCCACGAGGTTCTTCAACCTCAGGAGTACCTTGTTCCTCAAGAGGACCCATAGCTATAAAGGTTTTCTCTATTTTGTAAACTTAAAATTGAACTCCCTAATATAATTGCTCCAATTGGAAGATTTGATTTTTATTTTCCTCTTCCATTGATTGATTACGCTCAGAGAGTCAGGTAATACCATCTCTCCATTCCACCTGAAATCCTGGACTCGCTTCAGGAACTGTGAATTAACAAAAATGGGTATTCTATGATCAAGCTGAACAAGTTGTTGATGTACTTCATTGAGAAGGGTCTGATTACTAATATTGGCATCACGATTATCTCTGCTGAACTCAGAGGCAGACTTAGAAAATTCAGATTTTATTTGGGGAAGGCTGACCAGGGGACGGACACTTCTGATAAGTAAACTAAACTAATGAAATGAACTTCAGCGATAGGTGGGCACCCCAGAGAAGAAAACACTATCTCCTGTTGCCAGCGGGAACGCCAAGAAAAGGAAGGGTGGTTATGTGTGCAGGGGCTTGCGCTACTATTGAGCACATATTTAGGAAGGGGTCTGAAATGATGAACCAAACTGGGAACCAGGATGAGACCATCTGGTGGCGACGTGGTGGGATGTACCCAAACATCCACACTTGAAAGTGGTCCACAAGGTGCGTCTGGAACCAGCGGATAGCTTTCTGGAGGGTGGGAGTAGAGCATGAGAAAGCATCCAAGACAATAGTGTGTATAGTCCACATAGTGATTGAAACCACTAAGGCATGGAGGGAAGGTGGTAGAGGGTAAACCATGGACAAAGCAATGATGTCCATAGACAGGCTGAAGGGCTGTGCCTGATCCTTAGAAAGAGACGCTGAACCTCACGCCATATCTCTTCTGAGGGAGGGCACTCTTCCAGGCGGTGAACCAAAGTTCCATACTGGACGCACATAATGCAAGATGAGTGCAAAGCGTTAGAGCGCTCAGCTGTATGGTATACCCATTTCAAGAAGCGCCACGCATGGAAATGAATATGCGGCTTCAGAAGAGGGTGGGGGTGTACTTCCAAATGGCTTTCTGGGTTTTGAGGGAGTAGGGGATGACCAACATGTCCAGGTGGTCCACCTTGGCTATGGTATGGGACCTCATGGGTATCACTCTGTTCGGAAAAGTAATCCTTGTATTTCCTGGGTGAACCAAGGAGTAGGGCGCCCTCTCTGGAAATTGTCAACTGATGTGATTTCTTTACTCAGTTCTCCGCATGTAGAGGAAAATGCTTTTGAAGTGAGGCGACATCCCATGTGGGCCCGCAGCAGAAGGGTGTGAGGCGAGGTACTTTAACAGAGAATGGGGGTGGGCAGGATTGTGAAGGCCTAGGGCGTGGGAGAAGTTGGAGCGGGCCGCATGGGACAAGTGTTGGGCTGAGATTGTAGGGGTGGTGACTGAAGCGATCCATGTGCCAAGGATTTTGGTGGCGTGAACCTCATAGTTGAGCGGGCCCATGCCACCCTTATGGTGAGGGCCAAACATGACATCCAGGCGCCTTGGCGGTGGCCGGCCTAACCAAAGCCACCCTTGCAGAAGGGCGTATAATGACTTAAAGAAACAAGGGGAAAAGCGATGGCGTGGGCCCCAACCAAACTTTAGAAAGGAGCATAGAGTTGGCTAGAACTACCCTGCCTGTAAGGGAGGTTTGGCGGTCTTTGAGGGAAGCTATGTGTTTTGTAATGTTTTCTAGGGTTTGATTTTACATCACCGCTGAGGCGTACCCTCATGCCTCTAAACACACCCCCAAATAGCAGATTGGGCAACGGTGGGGCTTGGAACAAAGGGGAGCACAAGAGGGGCGGTGTGGGGTGATCAGGGCAAGCGATCCCGTTAGCAAGTTGTTGAAGCAGGTAGAAAATGGGGCGCTGGGGACAAGCGGGTTTGATACTAACCAAGTAGAGCAATTTCAGTTTTGAAGGCGTTAAGTGCAGCATACTTATTCTGGAGTAAACCTGGATATTAGCTTCAAGCGCGCATGCATCATAATTTTTAGACACCCCAACCACACAATCATCAGCAAACTCCAACATCTTGACTGGTGCTTGTCCTTACACATAGACACCAGAAAGGCGAGTATTCAGATTTCAAAGAAGTGGGTCAAGGCTGAAGTTATACAAGAGTGGGCTTAGAGGGTCCCCTTGGCGTAGGACCTTTTGAGGGCGAACTACATCCATGAGGAAGCCAGGGCTACGCACAGTCATTGTGGCAGATTCCGTGATCAACATCATCAAATTAATTAAACAATATGGGAGGTGGAACTAGTGGAGGCAGGCTCTGAAGCAATCCCAGTTGACTCTATCATAGGCCTTCTGTTGGTCTATAAAACAAGTGCTCCAGAAGCCGTGGATTAACAAATGTTATCTACAGTGTGTATTTTTTCATAAATAGACCGTTTGGGATTGAAACCAAATTTTTCAAGAGAAACGAGAGCAGAGGCAACAACCTCAAGACGGTTTGCTATGATTTTAGGAATTTTTTTGTCTGTGTTAGTATTTGAAGTGGGGTGCCAGTTGGCGAAGTCCAGCTTAACACCTTTCTTGTATGGTGTTATTGTGAAGTACTCTTGCCCTCCAGGAAGGAGGCGCGTTTCCATAAGGCATTAGTTCATAGAGGCCAGCAGCAAGTAGGAAAGATATTTGAAATACTTCTTATAGAACTCATAAGGGATGCCATCTGGGTCTGAGCATATTCTGTATGGTGCACCGCGAATAGCAGACCAGAGTATACCCTGACAAATCAAATTCATCAACTCTGGAAAACGGGAAATGGTGCAGATATGTGCACATTTGAGAAAATTTTCCACTCCAGCTGGCGAAACTGTATTGGAGCGATACAATTTGGAGTAATAGTATCATACTTCAATTACCACTTTAGCTGGAGTATCTGTGATGGAGTGGTCTGCCTTTGCACCTGTGCGCAGGCCAAGCTCTGGCGCGGTGCAAAGAATTTTTGATAAAAGAATATGTGGAATTAATATCGCCTGCTGTTATATGATTTGCTTTATACTGAACACAAACCCGATGCTTATGTTGTCTTACAGTGTGTTGAGGCAAGTAAACACTTCCGCCCACTTATGACCCCAAGCCAGGCTGTAGCCTGCCGCTGAAAAATTGGATTCCATGTGGTCCACTTCTTCCAGCGTGCGCAAAATGACTGCTGAGGCAGCCTGCAAGCAGTGTGATGATATGAGGCGAGCCTGGCAGATGGTGTTTTCTTTAAAGGTTGACCTGGTGGATATTGGGTCTGCGCATAATGGTGTGGTAAACTCTGGAGCCAAGGTCTCAGTATCCACCCATGAGGAAAACCTGGGTGACACAATCTTGGTGGGGTGGAGTTTGCACTACTTTGGCGCCTAAGCCACTGGAAAGGACAAACAAAAGAAAACTGATACCATTTGGTGGTCAGATAAATCGATTTTCATTGTGCTAAAGTGGGAAATTTGGGATTGAAATTTCAATGGTGCAATAATAAGGTCAATGCGGGTCATAGACCTTAGCTGGCTTTTGTGCCCATGGGGGCGAGACATGTTTGTGAGCAGCGGAGCATGATGTGGCAGAGTATTGAACAACCATAGGGTGGCTTTTAGAATGTGAAGTTTAACATGCCCCTGTGGGGGTGTAGGCGATGAGGGCCAGCGGTCTGTGGTTGGGTTGGTCCAGCAGTTCAAGTTGCCAACATCAAATGGGTTGAGGGGTAGTGGAAGGGAATTGATGGATGAGAAGAATTCCTGATGATCTCATGCACAGGTTGGGGTGTATAGGTTAACGACAGCATGTACTTAATTATCCCATAAAAAGATTACTACAAGGTTATGGCCGTCAAAATAATATGATGTTGACAATAAATTTAGAACTACAGGTCACTCAAACAAGACCCCACAGTGCAGTGATTAAAAGGAAAGGGAAGGGAGGATCATGGTTGCCCATGTTTCCTCTGCACCACAAGGACAATGGGTTTCCTTAATGGCCAGGATCTCCATGGATAAATTATTTTTTAAAAAATCAGTTTTCTATCCCAGGACGGTGAGTCCTTGAGTCCAGCAGTGTTTAACGTCTCTAAAATAAAGGCCTTTATCGCACCTTAGGTGTGAGGGGAAGGGCACCTGAGCCCTTAAGCCTTCTCTTTTTCAGCACAGCGCTGTATGGCAGTGCGGTATTCTGTGCTATGAAGTATGGTTCACTATGTGAAGCTTTTGATGTGGGGTTTGCGTTGGCTTTTGCCTTCTGCTTTTCCCCACTGTGGGATGAATTTTTAACAGTGTGTGCACTTGCGGTGTACCATTGCATGAATGTGGAATTTCGGGTGGAATATTTGTGAGTGACTCAGATTCAATAATGCTTGGTAGCATTGGTTGGATGAAGCTGACTCACCCATCGGTCTTCAGCTTGGGTGGCCCAATCTTATTGGTAGAAGAATATATGAGTCACTTCTGCTGTGAAGTGACTTGATGTCCTCCTAGAGCTGGGTGGGTGGGATCATGGACGCGGTCTTGGCTGCCTCCTTGGCCACCGCCTTGCAGGACTTCTTGGCCTTCTTAAACTCCTGCGGGGATTCAGGTTTTACTTGAATGTAGAACTCAGGTGTGCCCCATGAGAAGACAGCGTTGGTGTCCACTGCCAGTTCTTAGTGGGCGTCTGCACCACACATTGCTTCCAGGATTATTTTGGTTTGAGCAATACCCTCCTTGGCGGGGCAGGTATGGGCCTTGTGGCCAAAAGCATGACAAAAAGTTCAGATATAAGGCGCTTTGCACAGTGACCCTGAATGGGTGGGAGCCTTGACCATTAATTTCTACAAAAGCTGTATGGGGGATTTGGGTCAAATCTTCTGCTATCCCCGTGGATGAGGTGAAAACTGCAATCACTTTGCCCATGCACAGGTTTGGCATGAGCATAAAGCGCTGCATCCTGAAGGATTGGATTTCCCCATATTCAGTGAGCCCAGCCTTCAGGTGGTTCTCTAGCATGGTGTGCTTGACTGTAGTAGGAAGGAAGTCAAAAGTTATGAAAATTTGGTTTGATTTAGTCCAGTGAGTGCGCTTTTTGTCAACTACCCATTGACTGTCTGGGGGGTCCACCACCACCCACACTTTTGCAGCTTCATCCACCACATTTTTGTTTTCAAATCATAGATCCAGACAACTGTGAGGCATGGAGTTTGGTGCGCCGTACACTGCATTTGAGAAATGTGTGTGTACATCTCCACAAAACTTCTCCCAGAGCACTGTTTGTTGAATATCTAGGAAGACATGCACCCCGTGTTCCACCAACAATAGTGGTTAGAGTGCAGAGTATTGATGAACTGGTTACAATGCACTTGCCGGCCAAAATTTTCGGGGAAATGGTAACCGTCAGTTTTTTGGATGTGTGGCGGCTCCCCCTTTTGGGTTGGGCACCACTAGTACTAAAAAGATAAACGTCAGATTTTACTATTAATTTTATCTATGCTGCCAGATTTGCTGGGGCATTTGCAAAACTTGGTTGATGTGGGGCCCACACCTGTGCCCTTAACTTTACTTGCCCAACTGCTGCCCAACATTGGGTGTACACTAATCTCCTTAATGAGATTATCAAACTTACCTAGACTTGAATTAAATATGTTGCAAGATTGTTTGCAATGAGAGAGAAAAATTTGACCTGAAAATTCAGAAACATAATTATTCAATAACTGGGGTCCTTCTAATAAATTAGACATCCCTTGATGATGCATTCTTTCTATTGGTAATAAATAAAATAAAGTAGGGTGTAAAAGCTGGTGTAAATATTTCTTGGAACCATTCCCTGGAATTAAAAAAGTTTGATATAAATCCCTCAACATAGAGGGTACAGCATTAGTTCAAGATCAAGTAGAGCAAGTCCAGGAATTAGAACCCTCTCAAGCATCTGACTGATGATGTTTCTTAAAACCTTAGGATGTATCTGAAAAATTGTGGTAAAGCTTAGTTAGGACCATAAAACTCCAAGTTGGCACAGAATTCCAACATAGATGGTACCCTTAAGATTTTGGTTTCTTGTGGAATGAACCCATCATAAAATACTGCCTCACTCATGGTCTTAAGCCTCTTCAGGCGAAAAATGAGAATCCATTGTAGTGATTAATGTTTTCACTGGTGCGTAACTCAGAGTACCCATGTAGTGAACACCGCTTTTGAAGCTTTGAATACACTTCAAAAATGGCAGGTATTCTCCTGAAGTTACTTGGATGGATTCTCCAAGAAAGCTACAAATAATATTAAAAAGCAGGTTATAAGTTGACCTAAACTTTATTATCAAAAGGATTAAAGATTTATAGTCTTTAAAGTAGTTTGGGATTTATCCAATATAAATAATTTCTGAGTGATCAAATCTTCTATCCCTTGATTAGGTAAGCCAGATCATTCTTTATAAACCTTGATAAAGTTAAATAAATTAAGCTCCCCTTTTAACATTACAGGGGAATATTTGGGGTAAAATTTTCAAAAATGAAAAATTTGGCGAAATCCCACCATTGACTTACAATCTGGGTGCGTGTCAACCAAGTGAAAATCCCAGAATTCCAGTGGCATTGCAGTCCTAACGATTTTTAGGAGGAACGTCCTGTGTTTCTTGGGAGGATAATAAAAGTTAAGTAACATATCAAAGGCCCATAACAAACCAAATGGGTGTAATGGGGTAATATCAAGTCTTTCTGGGTTAATCTTCAAAGGTGAGAGAGGTATGGATGATGACCAATCTTATGGGTAGCAGTTGTTGGCTTTTATATTAATCCTATAATCTTCTGCTCCTTTTAATACAATTAAGAATTACTAGATTAATAGTTATCTCTGAATAGAAAAATTGGCATCAGATATGAGAAATAACTAATTGTACTGATTTATATATCTGGTGAACTTAAATATTATCTTACAGTTGTTATGGCATATTTGATTTTTTCACTGAGCTGGAGAATATGTTGAAGCGGCAGATTATCTAAATCCAGGTACCTCTCCAGCTGGATGTAATCAATTTTATCACAGAATTAGGAAGAGGCCGAGGCCCACAGTAGAGACTCTCTCTAAGATTAGTGACATAGCTCATGTAATAGATGAGCGGTGGGTTACTGACCTGACTCCCAATGAACCTCTTTCTCTACTCCAATTTCCTCTTCTGGTCTGGTAAATATAATTAAAGGGGTTTGCAGAGAGGTTGTTCTGTTTAGGACCGTCCATCAGAACCCTCAGGCCCACCACAAGTGTGACTTAGTCACTGAGGATACTCAAGACATTCCCAACCCCACCCAAATTCCCATAAAATCCCTGATTCAATTAATGTCAGATTTGATTTATTTATATAGTTCAGATCACATATTGAACTCTCAGATCACACAAGTTACTATTAAAATTAATTTAAATTTATAACATTAATATGATAGGTGTCAGAAAATCAACTATGGGCTCTGCTAGTTGGCAGGCTAACCAGTATGAAGACTGGTCAGCCCTTGCCATTTAACCTTAGGCATTGGGGCTAGCAGCGCCTGCTAACTCCTTGGCTTGTCACCCATGCCATTTGGGGATCCCCAAGCCTAAACGACAACTAACAAAATAAATAATAAACTTAGAACAAAAGTTAGATTAGGCAAAGGGAGATTCTTATTGAAAGGGAAGCGCCAGGTATTAATACTATTTACAAAAGGGCTACTGCACCCACCGCCGACCTATCAGCTCTTATGCTGGTTCTTCCAGCCAACCACTTCTCTTATTCTACTACTACTTCTTCTTCTACATTATTCTCTTCCCTTGCGTCGACTCTCTCACTCCGTCCTTCCCAATGTCTGAATTAGTTTTGGCTCATCCTTGGCCTTAATTCGCCAGTGAGCCATATAAATAACTAATCTAATTAAACATTGAATTTGGTTTTGACCTTCAAGTTGATAATAATGCACCGGAAACCACTTTGGTTGCTCACATTGACTTAAAATATCTAAGCATCTCGCTGACATCACTTCTCATTTTATCTTATAAAAAATAAAGCACCAGAAACAACTTTGGCAACCTCAAACTCATAACTGTTGGATCCTCCAACATTGGATTATCAGGTAGCGAATTCATGGATGAACAATTGAAGTATATACATTGGCTTTCCACCTAAAAACCCACAACGGACCATGAATGGCCATTGACATTGACCACTGATTATGCTGACTGATATCAATTGAATCATCCGCGGCTATTAGTCACCAGTGATCCTTCTACTAATTTAGGGCCACCAATTGGCCCACTCAAACCTAATACCAAACTTAGTGGAATACTAATTTTGGCTCAACCCAAATTGGGGAGCAACTAACCAACATTGAACTAAATAACACTAAATTCAGTCAATAAACCATTATGCCAGGATTGGCCATCTAATCCCAAATTACGCTAAATCATTGGAGGATTCCATCTGGTTAAAATTCTGACAATAGGTTTCAGTGAATTAGTGTTAGTAACTTACCCATCCAGGAAATTATGTACAAGTTTAGTAGTATTCTTCTAGATTTCTCCTCAATTTAGTGGATAAGCGGCCACAACTTTTATGACGTCATCCAAGACCTCTAATTTCTTCCCCTCAACCCTATTGCAAGAAGCCTAGGATGAAAATTAGGGTACCCAGTAAGAGGCTTAGTCATTGCAAAACCCTAAGCTCCCCTTTCCCCACCTTTACTATATGGGCAACCACCCTCCTTAAGGACGGGTGCCAGTTTGTTCCTTAGTCTTTCCCCTTTAGTTCACTTTATATAAAAAATTTTGTATTTGAGCTTTTTTGCGGAATCCACCCTTTACACGCCTTTCTGGACCTCACAAGTTATCCATTGATGCATAATGCCATTCACAAAATAATAGAGATTGTTAAGCGGACGTTCTGATCTGCAGATCCATTGTCACCCTCCACCTTCCATGAGCTTATGGATGATTGGCTACATGATTAGATTGCAATCCATCTGCACCGCTGAGGTCATCAACTACTTTACTTACAACTAATCCATTCCATTTTTGGCCGCAATTCATACCAATTTACCACAATCCATCTCTTGTTATTTAATAAAATGATCCTCCCCATTTTATATAATAACTTACAATCAAGAACCTTGGAGGGACTATTGCCTCCCTACCTCTCCCGTTCTTGATGGTTGCCCTAATAAGACCCACTATTGCCCCTACTATAATATCCTGGCTTGTTGTGGGGCCTTTAGTATATTATTTAAACAGATTACTCCTCAATTAATCTCTATGTGCCCCTCCTATACGTCATTAGAGCATCCAAGCCTCTGGCATTTTTCACCATCAACTGGGCATTGTCAAACCCTATCAAAATGGATAGCTTTTTTCAAAAAAGCTGATAACATGACAGGTTGAATGACCTATCAAAATATGAGTAGATTTAATTAAAAATTTTTGCTCTGAATGATCTAGTAACTGAGCTATTTTCCCAGTTTTTTAAGATTGGGCGTTTCTTGCCTATTAATGGCATATTAAATCGGCAGGGTAAACAAACTTGTCTTGTACATTTCTCTAAACAAGTAATGAGTTGAAAGAATTAGCTTGGTTGATAATGAAGTCTTTATGCATAAGCAGGCGCAAGGCTCTTAGTTCATCTGATTGCAACAAATCAGAGGTAGGTTTATCATCTAAGTCTGAAGGATTGTGGTGGCCTTCTGTTCATGTGGAAATCTAAAACAGATTGGGAATAAAAAGGTTTGATGGTCTCTACTAGCGTGTAATACACCTCTGGATCAATGGATTGGAGTGCCAACTTGACAATAATTGATCCCAGAATTCAGATGGTGGCATGGATAGAGGGATAAAAACGAACTTTTTGCAGATAGTATGCTGGCAGAATCTGTGAATGGAGTTAGAAAACTAGGTCTTTATTAAAAAGTAAAGTAAAGAATGAACTAACAATCAACCCTTGGTTGAGCAGTTGTCTTTTGTACTTGTAAGTGGTAGAGGTAGTTGGGGGAAAGAATTATAACTAGGTAGCTGATGCACACTCTTTTTTTGATCCTCCTGAGTCATAATTGCAAAGAGAAACGTGAAGTTAATGGTGCTGAGAAATCGATATGACTGGATGATAAGTCAACTATCTGGTGGAATGAATTTATGAGTTGAGGCAAGCCTTGAGATGGAGCAATAGATTATGTTGATGCAAAGTGAATTGATCATAGTAATTTTGTTTTGGAAAAATTGAGAGAATTCTGCTGATGCCTTGATGATAGAATGAAACTCCTAAATTGATATTGAATAGAGAATTACTAAGTAGAAGGGGTGAGATCAACTAGGAATACCTTAAAATAAGAGTTGAGCGTGGGAATGAATGGAGAGGTTTTTTTACAAAGAAAAAGACTAGTAAGGAAGAGTAATAAAAAAGCTGTTAATTTTATTATTAAATAAATTGGTATTTTAGGGAAATAGCTCCTTATTTCATACTTTATTAATAGTAATTATTGAGGGCTAGCAATCCTCAAATTTCTCGTTCATTGCTCAGTGGGCTTTACCCTGTGCAACCCATTTGGCGGAATCAACCAAAGCCGCCAAACTAACTATAGACTTTTACTTTCAACTTGAAGTCATTTTTTTGTGATTTTACTAAAAAAGTAAGTAAACAAATATCAATTAAATACCAACTGCTGCCATTCAATTTCCAATGACGTTGGATTCGCCGCTGGCTGCTCCAGTGTGGGGCAGTGATGAAACTCCGCCTAGAGTTTTCCATCCAGTGGGAAAACGCGCTCAGACTGGTTCATCCAGTCCCAATAAATTTTTGGGCCAGACTAATCCACCCAAGGATCTCGCCATCCACTTGGCATGTACCCAGGCAGTGCCTCGCAGCCTACTCATTCTCCCCCACTCCCAGCTCCATTTTGGCATTTGGGTCAAGTATGGGAGATTGTTCCCATACGAGGAACAAGCAAATATTTGCCTGGCCCAGGTGGTGATGCTGCCAGCCAGTTTCATTGACTTCTGCCACTTTAAGGGGTATTACAACCTCGGCTTTAAATGCAAAGCTGACGCCACCACTGCGGCTACTGTGCCCCTGGTTTTCAAGGGCACTCCCATACCAACAACATGCACCCAGCTCCCCACTGACATGACCATGGTAGTCCAGTTCACGGGGTTGCCCACTCATCCCCCCACAGTAATACATTGGGAGTTAATGGAAGTGTTGGTCTTGTACAGCTCTAACCCCATCCTTCAGTTTGTGGTCCCCAATAGGGCCACTCGCCTAGCTGGGCCTCAGGCATTTGCCACAATCAGCCCAATCAATTTAAAATAGCTTTGTCACTTTCACCCCACGCCATCATACCCTATGCCCCCAACCACTCATTCTAGGCCCATGTAGAGGGCGGGAAAATAATCTGTCCTTCCTGCTTTGAGTTAGATTGCTAAAAGCATAAATGCCCCTCCCTTGCAGCTTCCTCTGACCCAGTGCAGTCATTGCATGGCTCCCACTTAGCCCCACACCCCACTACTTTTCCAGCATGGGGTACAATCCTACCCCCCTCCCCCAAAGCCTGCTGCTGCCTCAGTGCATGCTCAGCCAACCAGCCCCTTTCCTCAGGCCAGTGCCACTTGCACCTCATCCAATCAGGAATTGGCTTGGACTAATGTGGGTTCCCATGTTATTCTGCAATCACCAGACACATCACTTCAATTTGCAGACCCCAATTTTGAGTTAGACTTGAACCCATGGTCCTCATTGGCTGAAACTGATGAGAAGGGTAATTTTATTTTGGCCTCGCAGCCCACATATGACAAATTTATCCAGGTACAGAATCCCAAACCAGTCGCTCAATGGTATTACGCCCCCCAACTGGACGCTGTGGTGTTCCACTCAGACCACCAGCTTGCTGTTGCAGCAGCCACCCACCCTTAATTAATCACTAATTTGAACTGTCTGAGTCATCAGTAGTGGCGCTAGCCATGGAACTCCCGCCCCCATCCTCAGGCCATCCACATCCATATCACACACACAGGCCATTGGGTTTGCCCACAGGCGCGCTAAGGAAGCCATCCAGAGTGGTTTCTGCCTCGCAGGCCAACCCTAGAGTCGCCTGCACCTCCGTGGCTTCACTGTCCCAGCTCCCTGCCTTCTGCATTAAGGCGGAGGCCACCATTTCCAAATACATCGGCGACTTATTATCCTATGGTAATTTCCTCAAACAACCAATTGTTACTGAACTCGCTCCCCATGTCACTGATCACCCCACCCCTTTGATCTCTGCATTGGCCTGTGCTCTCGCTAATGAGGAGCATGAGACTGAGGGTGAGCCCCCTGATCCCCCTCCCCTTCTGCCATGGTAGGTTGAGCGCCTCAGCGCTGTCCCACCTGGTAGGTTGGTGTCTCAATCATTATGTTTCGCCCATTCTTTGAACAGTCATTTGCTTTCAGTCTGAGATATTAGTTTATTTGTTTTTTTTGCTTTCTGAGCTTAGGTAATGTCCATCCCCTGGTCGGTGTGCCTTGTAATAAAATTTATATATTTTAATACTTAAAAAAAAGCTGCCAAACTTTAATAGTGGCGCTCATTACAAAGACCCATTGATCAACACTTAAAATTTTTTAATTGAAAAAGCCATGACACAACCAGCTCACCTTAATGGGTACTACCCATTTTATTGAGTTATTGCAATATGCAGAACTGAAACTTGCCTTGGATAAACTTTTATAGGCTCAGCAAACATAAACCTCTCTCTGCTCCCGTAACTTTATGAGCAAATTAATTTTGATAAATAAAAAGCAAACACTTAATCGCACACTGAAGTCTTACTCTGATGTCATCAGATCCCCCGCTGACTGTCCCAGCATGGGGCAGTGGTGAAACTTCCCCCTCCATTTTCTGTCCGACAGGAAAATGGCTCAGACTGGGTCGCCTAGTCATTAAAAACCCTTGGGACGATTTGTTCCTCCCAAGGATCTCAATGCCCATCTCACCTGAACTCAAGCAGTGCCCCGCTGCCCCCTGGTGCTCCCCCAGAGCAACATGCATTTTGGCCTTAGGGTCATTTATGGGAAATTCTTCCCCTACAAGGACCAAGCCATTATCAAAATAGCTCAGTTGATGATGACACCAGCCTGTTTTATTGACTTCCGCCCCTATAATGGGTACTATGATCTTGGCTTCCCCTGTGAAGCTGATGCACCCACTGCGGCAACAGTGCCATTAATTTTAACAATATTCCCCTCCCAACAACTCAGACCCAGCTCCCAACGGGCACCACCTTGGTGGTCCAGGTCGCTGGTTTGCCCACCCACCTCCCCCCTGAATTGCTCTACCAGGAGTTGATGGAAGGTTTGGCAGCCTACAGCGCTAACCCCATCTTACAATTTTGTGGTCCCAAATGAGGCCACACGCCTTGCTGGGCCTCAGGCATATGCCACAATCAGCCCTGAATTTACAAAAATTTCTTTGGCAATTCCCCCTCATGCCACCATCCCATCTGCCCCCAACCATTCATTCTGGGCCCGCGTTGAGGGCGGACAGATGATTTGTCATCCTGTTTTGAGTTAGACCACTCGAAACACAAATGCCCATACTCAGAAACTTCCACCAATGCCAAAAGTTTACCTGATGACCACCAATCTGCCACCCACCCCGCGCCAACTCCAACATGGAGTACAATCCTACCTTCCCCTCCTCCAATGCCTGATGCTTCAGCTGCACCTACAGCCACCAATCAACACCCACCTTGTCCCAATTCCATAAAATAATTCATCTAACAAAACATCAGATTGGATCCCAGTTTGATCATATGCATCCACAAACAAAAACTCGAACAAACCTCAACTGTATGCTGATTCCCCAATAAAATTCAGCCAAAATCCATGGGAATTCTGGATGAAATCGATGAATCAGGTAACATCATTGAAGAACTGATGCTGCAACTTGAGCGGCTCTGTTATACAGAATGGGATGCAAAATTCTCACCTCAAAAATATGTCCCACAATCAAATGCCAAGCCGTTCTATAGTGACAACCAGCTTAAAGTAAAAGCAGCTACCACACCTGATTGCCATCTGCTTCGCAAAGCTGCCACCAAATCTGTGGCTGCACTCGCAGGGGGAGTTCCACCTCCCGCCATCCCCGCAAATCTTACTGCACAAAGTAAGATCAACATGAAAATTTTTACAAAAAAACGTCACTGAAGCCATCCAGAACGTGGTAACAGTACAACGGAATCCAAAAGCAAAAATAACCCAAACCAACATCGCCACGTTTGTTAAATTCTCAGATGTCCGCCTCAAAGTTGAAGATGCTTTGGGAAAAACATCGTTGGTATAATGATGGCTGGCAACTATTTGGAAGTTCCAGTCATCAAGGATATCAAATCCCTTACCACTGATGCCCCCACACCCTTACTATCTGCCCTAATGCGCACCCTACTCTGGAATGAGATGGATGTATCCAAAAATGAGCCCCCCAATCCCCCTCCCCATCCACCATGGAGGGATAGCAGTATTCGCTGCCCACCTGGTTGGATATTTTGTTAGGTATGATTTAATTGATCTGTTCATTTTGGGCGTTCATTTGAATCGTTATTTTTAATATGATTTTTAGTTTTAGTTTGAAAATGTCTGTCCCCTGGTCAGCTTACCTCAGTTAAATAAAAATAAAATTTTATAGGCTCCAAAAATGCTTTTTAGTAAGGATAAGGTGTCAGACATTTGCTCTCTCAGCAACAAGATAAAAATGTTGTGGGTCCAAATAGGACAAGAAGAGTAAATGTTAAACATTTACTAGTCCACAGTAATGACTTTGATTTAGATAAAAAGAAAGAAATCAGCCAAAAGACCCTGGCCAATTCTTGTTGGAACCCCGCAAATCAGGTTAGCAATAATTCAATTACCTTGCAGGCAATTAAAACGAATTTTAACAATTATATTGCTCCAATTTAATGGCAGACTCTGGGGCATCCATCAGATGGAACTCTCCAACGCCTACCAGTCCCATCCCAGAACCTACACGGGGACCACCCCCTTCTATTGGAGTGGCCAGTGTCCCCCCAAGGTAAAAAATTTTAATGAAGGGGGATTGGCTCAAATATAAAGTCGTTACCTCATGGTTACTTCTTACCCCAAGATACTCCCCTATTAGGCGTTCAGCCTAAGTGAAGCGAGCTTTAGGAGAGTCAATAGGCTAGAAACATATATTACTAAATCAGGAAATTCCTAAGCTGTACGAATGTTGAGCCTCAACATTTAAATACCTTTATCAATTCATTAAGGATATAATCACTTTTACCCCCGCGCAGCACTTAACAAAATTCTATAAAAATTAACTCTTTTTTAAATTTACTAGTCTTATATATTCATACAAATGGTGAGAAAAGCTCATCTCAATCATTGTTGGATTTGAGGCCCAAAGCACTAGTGAGCCTCGTTCTAAGCCAAAAATCCAACAAGTGGTCTTACTACAGGGGCACCTGTGCCTCACAAAAATCATTAAAACGATGGAAATAAACCCTCAGCTAATCTTCATTAAACTCCAGCTAGCTAGTGCTTTGTCTCTCCTTAACCGGCTTGAGCATCACTCACTACAATGTCCTATTATAAGAAAACCCCTCTGCGAGATATGTTCATACCTGGTGAATGCAGTATTGCCTCCTTCCTATATTTTTATAAATCTGTGATGGAAGGAGCAACTGATCGGCAAAAAAATATAGTACATTATTTCTTGCTTAAATAGAATAGCACAAGAAAGAATGGTCCCCAGCATGGTCAACCTCAGTACTTGGACAAAGGTTAAGCAAGCACTGCTTGATAAATTTGGCTCTAAACAAAGTTTGCAGCGACAAAAACAGGCCTTTACATGCCTTAAAATGAAAGAGGTAGAATCAATCATCTTTTTTAATCAGCGCTTCTATAGTAAAGCTCAATCCTTGTTGCTTGCCCAAATACTCCCTTTCAATGATGCAGTTGAGGCTATCTTGGCTGGCTTGGCATCCCTGCGCTCTTTGGCGATGCATCTTTCTTCTTTAAAGCGTAAATCAAAACTGTATGGGATATCAAGGAAGCTTTATTAGCAGTTGCAGATATCTAGCTTGACCCTACACAAGGAGCTATGGGCCAAGCTTCTACGCCGCCCAATTTAGCATCTACTATGGCTGTTTCCTATTGGAAACCCACTCCTACGGAGTTGCCATCACCCACTGTTTCCTCTCCACAGTATAATAATAAGTTGGTAATAGCGGTGATGGGGCAGTGCTCCCCTTTGTCCACAGTTCAAAAGACTCAGCTGGTGAAAGCCGTCTCCCCATTGCCTTGCTCATCTTCTTCTTCAGAGCGGCTTCCCAAGTGGTCCCAAAGCTGGCTCCTAAGACCAAACCCCTTTCTCAAGTCACACAAGTTAAACCACCTGTTTTACAGAAGCCCACAGCCACCAAATGACCCATATTTGATAAATTTAAAGCATCATACTCCATGATGCTATACCCCTCAACCTTCCAATCAACTAAATCTAATCTGAAACCTGTCTCCATAAGGCAGCAAAAAACCCCTACCTCAAAGGTCAAAACTTGAGCTGTAAAAATTAACGCCTTCCCCTAAAAGTTAATAAAGTGGAGGAGCAACCCCAGGACCTATCATCCTCTAAGGAAAGTCCTAAACCTACCCCACCTTCTACGGGATCCCTAACCTGCATTGATAATCCCTCTGACGATGAGTCTGAGGGGGTGATGAAGATGTTAGTCATTAATTTTTAGGAACCCAGTTGAAGTGGTGGTACCTGATCGGTCGAACCCAGAGAGAGTGAATTGGGCTAAGATCCCTCGTCACACTTTTATTTGGCATGTGACAAGGGGTCTTGAGATTATTGACACTGCATTGATCCTAACCAGCTCATTGCCACATCTCTCCGCTCTACCCAATGCGCTCATACCCTGAAGACTATCCAGAAAAAATACCCTGAAACGGTTAAGCGCCTTGCCTCCACTTTGCATCTAAAAGAGGTCCTCACTTCTCTCCCTTTTGGGTGGTACTTTAACTAAAGTGGAGGTCATCATTAAAAGCGTGGGGGTTAAAGCTAACCTTGACACTGGGTCCCCATTGAACATTGTGTCAACTAAGCTCATAAAGAAAATTAAGCTGTCCCCTGACCTTACTACACTTAAGAGTTTGGAATGGCGGGCCCAAAATAACACCTGCGCCATTGGAGCCGACTCTTTTCTGCCCATACGGTTTGGGAAGTTTCTTTTGTCAGCTCCAGCAGTGTCTTTGACTAATAATACCTACGCTTTACTCATTTAAACCCAATTTATGCTTGAATATGAAGGTTATATTAATCTGAATAAGGGCTATTTCTCCCAGATTAACTATGAGGTTCCTCTGATCCTGTCTAATGTAGAGCTCAATAAAAAGGATTATGTTTGCACAGTTGAATATCCCTCCTTCGCTCTATCCCTGCATTACACCACAGCAGGATGGCATACAAAACTGTTGCCTCCCTCAGTGGATGCCCTTGAAGGTATCCCTTTATATTCACTAAAGAGGTGGTCGTTAAGGCTGAGGAACAAAAGGTTGTTGGCACAAAGATTACCAAGAAAATCCCACACAACTGCCTACTGCACCTCATTAGCATAGTTGTAGTTAGTCCTTTTGAGCCTAGAGTTTTGTCAGGCATGTTAGACCCCGCCTATAATCGGCCTATTCCTCTTTTTCTGGGAAATCTCACCAAGGAGGATATGGTGGTAATAAAGCATCAGGAGTTCTGAAGAGGCCTTCTGAAACCCAATGAGGACATAAGGCAAGTCCACTGTATTGGGTCTATGGCAGATATGGGCTTACCTTCTGACCACTCCATATGTACCCTACCTTCAGTTCAAATCTCAGATGAACTAACCTCAGCTGAGTTGGATAAAATCCACTCCTTACTTGAGTCTTACAGTGGCATTTTCTCCAAATCTGACAACGACTATATGCATATGAAGGGGTGGATGCATACGATTGACAATGGTGATTCTAAACCTATTCTCTTCAAGCCCTATCGCAAATCAAAAGTTGAGGAGCTACAGATGCAGATGGAGCTCAAACAGCTGCTAGATGATGTATTGCTGGTGCCGTTACAAAGCCCTTGGTCCTCCCCCTTTAATTAATGAAGAAGAAAAATGGAGGGCATTGGGTAGTGTTGGACTACCACAAATTAAACAGCCTAACCAAGAAGGATAGTTACCCTATCCCACATACTGATGACGCTCTGGCCCAACTCTCTGGGTCTGTATACTTCTCCGCCATGGACCTGGCTAGCGGTTATTTGAAAATGGACCCTTCTCCACAAGACAAAGAGAAATGTGCTCTTATTTGTAGTGAGGGTCTCTTCTAACCTACCAGACTACCACAATGGTTGTGCAACACGACTGCCACTTTCCAGCAAGCAATGGATCATAACTCGCAGGATCTAAAATTAAGCTGTGTTATTGTCTACCTTGATGATATTAAATTCTTCTCTAAGACTTTCAATGAACACCTTGCACTTTTAAAGAAGGTGTTTCAATGCTTGCGGGCTTCTTTTATCAAATTAAAGCCCTATAAATGCATATTTTTCCAGAGGAAGCTGGATTTACTTGGACATTCTATCTCCCAAGATGGGATACAACCGCTTTAAGATAAATTTAAAGCAATATCCAAGTGCCTGCGCCCAAAACCCATTGCGACATCTAGGTATTCTTGAATATGATGGGGTATTCCTGTTGAGTAATTGACTAGACCTAATCGTCAGATATTCAATAGGGACATAATAATGTTAGCATGCTTAAACTTATTATGGATCATATCAGATATCAGCAATTATGGATCAGGTATATCCTTTGAATTTGAATTTACTGCGGGGAAGGCCGACCATGGGACGGACACTTCTGAATATGAATCAGACGAGACAAAACTTAGTACTAGGGGAGTCACCCCAGAGAAGCGATGCTATCTCTTGTTGCCAGTGGGAACGCCACTTATGAGAAGGGGGAGGGAACGTGTGTAGGGGACGTAGCCACTATTGAGCACGTGTGGAGGAAGGGGTCTGATTTGATGAACCAGACTGGGAACCAGGAGGAGACCAGCTGTCGGCGACGCGGTGGGAGATATCCAAACATCCACGCTTGAAAGTGGTCCACCAAATGAGACCGGAATCTGTGGACAGCTTCAGGGAGGGTGGGGATGGATCCAGCGATGGCATCCAAGACAATCGTGTGGATAGTCCACATGGCGATTGCAACCACCAGAGCACGGAGGGAGGGTGGAAGGGAGGAGGCCATTGATAAAGCAAACATATCTCTTGACAGACTGAAGGGATGCGTTTGATCCTGGCCCAGAAGACGTTGGACTTCGCGCCATATCACTTTAGAGGTGGGGCACTTCTCCAGGCGGTGGAACAGCGTTCCATACTGGCCACACACGACACAGGATGAGTGTAAAGCGTTAGAGCGCTCAGCTGTATGATATACCCACCTCAGGCAGCGCCACACATGGGAGCGGACTTGAGGCTGCAACAGAGGATGGTGTGCGTATTTCCAGATAGTTTTTTGGGTCTCAATGGAGTAAGGGATGTCTATCATGTCCAGGTAGTCCACCCTGGATAGGACATGGGGCTGAATGGAGATCACGCCATCATGGATGGGTAGCCCCTGTACCTCTTGTGTGAACTGAGGAGAGGGGCGGCCTCTTCGGGTTGTATGTCCACTAATACAAATTCTCCACTCTGCGCTTCGCATGGAGAGTAGGAATCGTTTGTAGTGGGTTTTGGTCCCGTGAGGACCTGTGGCTGATGTGTGTGATGCGAGGTATTTTATCAGGGAGTGGGGGTTTGATGGAATGTTGAGGCCCAAGGCTCAGGAGAAGTTGGAGCGGGCCGCGCGGGACCAGTGTTGGGATGGGAGTGTAGGAGCAGTGATGGCCGCAATCCAGGTGCCCAGGATCTTGGCGCCATGGGCTTTGAAGTCAAGTAGGCCCATGCCACCATGATGATGAGGGCCAAACATGACCTCTAGCCGTACTGGTGGAGGGCGGCCTGACCAAAGCCAACCTTGTAGCAAAGCATACAGGGATTTGAAGAAGCTTGGGGAGAAGGTTATGGCGTGGGCTCCGAACAAGACTTTGGAAAGGAGCATAGAGTTGGCAAGAACAACCCTGACAGTGAGGGTAGTAGGGTGGGCTCTGAGAGAGGCGATTCGCTTCGTCACGTTGTCCAGTATATGGCACTCCATTACTGCTGACGCGTATCCACCTGCCTCCAACCAAACGCCCAGATGGCGTACCGGTCCTATGGTAGGTCGTGGAACAAAAGGGAGCACCAGTGGAGCGGTATGTTTTGAGTTAGTAAGGCGTGGATGTGGGCGAGCAGAAGGGCTGGGTTGGGAACTACTTGCTGGGGCCCAGCAGTTCTGAAACTGACCAAGGAGGATGATTTCGGTTTTGCAGGCGTTCAGTGCCGCGTTGCTTACCTGGGAATATTCCTGAATGAGGGCTTCAAGCGCGCGTGCATCTTTGTTATTAGAAACCCCCACCACGCAATCATCTGCAAATGCCATCATCTTGACTGGGGTTTGGCCTGGCACATGGACCCCAGTGAGTTGGGCATTCACATTTCGCAGTAGTGGGTCAAGGCTGAAGTTGTATAAGAGTAAGCTCAGGGGTCCCCTTGTCGCAGGCCCCTTTGAGGACGGACTACTTCCGTTAGGAAACCTGGGCCGCGCACTGCCATTGTTGCAGATTCCGTGAGCAGCATCACCCAGTTAATGAAGCGGGGAGGTAGGCGGAATTGTTGGAGGCAGGCCCTAAGGTATTCCCAGTTTACTCTATCATAGGCCTTTTGTTGGTCCAAGAATACAAGTGCCCCAGAGACTGTAAACTGACACACATTAGCCACAGAGTGCACGTTATCCCAAATCGACCTTCTGGGGATGAAACCAAATTGTTCTGGAGAGATGGTGGCAGATGCTACAGTCCCTAAACGGTTAGCCATGATTTTGGTTAAAATTTAGGTGTCTGTGTTAGTTAGAGAAATGGGGCGCCAGTTGGCTAGGTCTATCTTATCCCCTTTCTTGAAGAGTGTGACAGTAAAGGCCTCATGTCCTCCTGGTAGGAGGCGCGTTTCCAACAGGCTTTGGTTGAGTGAGGCTAGCAGCAATGGGGATATATATTTAAAATATTTTTTGTAGAGCTCATATGGAATGCCATCTAGGCCTGGGCATTTATGGTTTGGTGCACCGCG
The DNA here is from genome assembly GCA_022478985.1 of Massospora cicadina. Classification (NCBI taxonomy): domain Eukaryota; kingdom Fungi; phylum Entomophthoromycota; class Entomophthoromycetes; order Entomophthorales; family Entomophthoraceae; genus Massospora; species Massospora cicadina. The sequence continues at coordinate 15,833 of JAKSZP010015952.1, read as the reverse complement.
AATGGTAGTCCATAATTCATTCGGAGTAAATTAAATTCATTATTCCCATAACTTTTCTTTCTCGTTGCAAACACTTTTGCAATTCATTCAATTAAAGACTAAATCTAGTTTGATAATCTCATAGAGGGGATTAGTCTGCGCCCATGTCTGGGAGCAGTTGGGCAAGCAAGGCAAGAGGAGCAGGCGGAAGGCCTGCGGCCTCTAATGTTTGAAACGCCCTAGAGAATCCAGCAGAATAGAAAAAAATCTAAAAAAACTGGCAGTCAAAATTTCCCCAGAGATACTCGCGTGGCAAGCACGATGCAACCAGTACATCAACATGCCACATTCCCAGCCACTTTCGTCGGTGGAATTCGGAGTCCGTGTGTATCTGGACATCCAAAAAATGGCCCTATGGGAAAAATTTTGTGAAGATGTACACAAAATTTTCCCGACCGCGGTGTACGTTGCACCTCACTCCATAACACGCGGTTGGCTGGACCTAGGTTTTGAAAGCAAAATAGCAGCAGACAAGGCTGCAGTGGTGCGCATAGTGGTTAACCTCCCCAAAGGGCAATGGGTCATTGAAACTAAACGCACCAGATGGACAAAATCAAACCATATTTTCCTCACATTCGACTTTTTGCCTACTTTAGTAAAACGTGACATTTTGGAGCAACACTTGAAAGATGGTCTCGCCATATATGGCGAAATACAATCTTTCGAAATGCAACCGTTCACGCTGATGCCACCCTGTGCACCAGCAAAGCCATCGCAGTTCTGACCCTAACTGAGGAGATCGCGAAGGACCTAACCCAGATCCCGCACTCCACCTTTATTGACATCGCAGGGCACACCACCCACCCATTCCAGGTAACTGTGTACAGCGCGCCCCCATTTGCACCCACTGTGACGCGTTCAGCCATAAGGCGCATGCATGCCCCATCAAAGAGGGCGTCACATTCCAAGAGCACCCCTCGGCGGCCATGGCCAGTGGAGAGGCGCACTACAAACCAACTGCAAGCACCAAGGAGGCTTTCCCGTGGGGAGCACAAGGCTGCTACCTATTGGTAAAACCCATTTCCCCGCAGGAGCGGAAGAAGGCCAAGCAGGCCCATAGGACTGCGGCCAAGGTCACCACCACCATCCCACACTCACAACGCCAGGAGGACATGGAGACCTTCACGGCGGAAGCAACTCAGAAATCCATCACCCAATCAGATTGGGAGGCCCATGCCAAACGGGCCACTCAATCCGAGGATCCAATGAGAGATTCGATCTCACCCAATCACTGCACACTAGCCCCAGTCAAAACTGACTTAGGACCTATCCCAACCGAAAAAAATTTTTTTAGCCCCACTCGATGGTGCACTGAACTTATCCGCACCGCAAAAAATTCATCCGACGTCAGGAAAACAAAAGCGAAGGCCAAAGCCAATGCGACTCTTTCTGCAAAAATTAACAAAAACCCTAATAGCGTTGCTGCTAATACCCACACTGCTGTGAAAGCCCGTGGGGACCTGGAAGAGGCTGATGGGTCAGGGGGCCCACCCCCTCGCACCTAAGGCTCAATGGGGGAAACCTTCACTCTAGGGACACTGAATATTGCCAGACTTAAGGCCTCCCCATCCTGGGCTAGGAAACTGAGTTTTTTACAAAACAATTTACCCATAGATATCCTGGCCATCCAGGAAACCCACTGTCCACGAGGTTCCGAGGAAGCTTGGAAAACAATGCTCCTACCATCCCTATCCTTTTGGTCAAAGCACTATGGGGTGCTAATTTGAAAAACAATTTTTTCAAATTTAAATCTTCAGAAACATTCCTACATGGCCGAGTGCTTGTTGTCACCTTCTTATGGGCCGATGTTGCACACACAATTGTCAACATTTATGCCCCAAATGGTGCACATGAGCGTCGGGAATTTTTCTCATCAGTCAAATCCCTCCCACTACCCCCCGATTCTTTACTAATTGGCGACATGAACCGTTGGCTAACCTCACCAGCAGACCGGTGGCTACCCTCACCCCACGCCCCACAGGGTCACGTAGAACTACGCGTTCTAAAAGCCACCCTTGGGTTAATGGATGCGCTGCTGCAACATGCCCCACTGATCGAAAACATGATGCATCCTCACGTCCACCATGGCCAATTAAGGTCCATGACCCGCATTGACCTTATTCTAGCGCTGGCAAAATTTAACCCCACATCCCACTTCAAAACAACGAAAATGGAATTCTTCAACCACTGACTGGTCTCAATAACATACCACTTACCCGTCACAGTTGCAAAGGCCCCACATTGGTGCAAAATCCACCCCCCAGAGCTCGTGTCGCCAGGATTTTCTATGTGGGTGGAAGAGGCAACTTTGGCAAAATTGTTTGTTGCACTGTTTTGTGCGGACCCCATTTCCACATGGGCAACTCTCAAAGAAGACACCATCCGCCACTATTGCCATCTCTCATCCAGACCTCACGAGCCACATTGGCGGTTATATCGCGCGCGCTGGCGGAATTGGCCCACTTGGAGTCCAACATTCCAGCCTCAGGATATAGCCCTGCATGGGGCCAGAAGTGGGCAGAGGCAGCCGCCCACCTCAACGCACTTGAAAGGCAACACAAACATTGGGTTTGTGTCCAATACAGGGCCACACACATCACTAAAGGCGACAAGTGCACCGCATACTTCTTCAAAAAAATTTTTGCACCACGCCAGAGCATGGCCTACACACAGGTGCAAAGATCGGATAATTCTATTGTGGACACACTGGCCAAAGTGGCAATCGAAATGCAAAGATATTACTTTGAGTTATACTGAGCTGAACCAATTCAGCCAGCCGAAATGGCGGAATTTCTCAACAGAGCTCATATCCACACCGTTTTCTGATACCCGGAAATAATGAATTTAATTACTTTGAATGAATTATGGACTACCATTCGCGGTGCGCCAAACCAAAAATGCCCAGGCCCAGATGGCATTCCATATGAGTTCTACAAAAAATATTTTAAATATATATCCCCATTGCTGCTAGCCTCACTCAACCAAATCCTGTTGGAAACGCGCCTCCTACCAGGAGGACATGAGGCCTTTACTGTCACACTCTTCAAGAAAGGGGATAGGCTAGACTTAGCCAACTGGTGCCCCATTTCTCTAACAAACACAGACACCTAAATTTTAACCAAAATCATGGCTAACCGTTTAGGGACTGTAGCATCTGCCACCATCTCCCCAGAACAATTTGGTTTCATCCCCAGAAGGTCGATTTGGAATAACGTGCACTCTGTGGCTAATGTGTGTCAGTTTACAGTCTCTGGGGCACTTGTATTCTTGGACCAACAAAAGGCCTATGATAGAGTAAACTGGGAATACCCAAGGGCCTGCCTCCATCATTTCCGCCTACTCCCCCACTTCATCAGCTGGGTGATGCTGATGACGGAATTGGCAACAATGGCAGTTCGCGGCCCAAGTTTCCTAACAGAAGTATTCCGTCCTCAAAGGGGCCTGCGACAAGGGGACCCCCTGAGCTTACTCTTATACAACTTCAGCCTTGACCCACTACTGCGAAATGTGAATGCCCAACTCACTGGGGTTCATGTGCCAGGCCAAACCCCAATCAAGATGATGGCATTTGCAGATGATTGCGTGGTGGGGATGTCTAATAACAAAGATGCACGCGCGCTTGAAGCCCTCATCCATGAATATTCCCAGGTAAGCAACGCGGCACTGAACGCCTCCAAAACCGAAATCATCCTCCTTGGTCGGTTTCAGAACTGCTGGGGCCCAGAAAGTAGTTCCCAACCCGGCCCATCTGCTCGCCCACGTCCACGCCTTACTAACTCAAAACACACCGCTCCACTGGTGCTGCCCTTTGTGCCACGACCTACCATAGGACTGGTACGCCATCTGGGCGTGTGGTTGGAGGCAGGTGGATACGCGTCAGCAGTAATGGAGTGCCATATACTGGACAACGTGACGAAGCGAATCGCCTCTCTCAGAGCCCACCCTACTACCCTCACTTGCAGGGTTGTTCTTGCCAACTCTATGCTCCTTTCCAAAGTCTTGTTCGGAGCCCACGCCATCCCCTTCTCCCCAAGCTTCTTCAAATCCCTGTATGCTTTGCTACAAGGTTGGCTTTGGTCAGGCCGCCCTCCATCAGTACGGCTAGAGGTCATGTTTGGCCCTCATCATCATGGTGGCATGGGCCTACTTGACTTCAAAGCCCATGGCGCCAAGATCCTGGGCACCTGGATTGCGGCCATCACTGCTCCTACACTCCCATTCAACTCGTCCCGCGCGGCCCACTCCAACTTCTCCCGAGCCTTGGGCCTCAACATTCCATCAAACCCCCACTCCCTGATAAAATACCTCGCATCACACACATCAGCCACAGGTCCTCACGGGACCAAAACCCACTACAAACGATTCCTACTCTCCATGCGAAGCGCAGAGTGGAGAATTTGTATTAGTGGACATACAACCCGAAGAGGCCGCCCCTCTCCTCAGTTCACACAAGAGGTACAGGGGCTACCCATCCATGATGGCGTGATCCCCATTCAGCCCCATGTCCTATCCAGGGTGGACTACCTGGACATGATAGACATCCCTTACTCCATTGAGACCCAAAAAACTATCTGGAAATACGCACACCATCCTCTGTTGCAGCCTCAAGTCCGCTCCCATGTGTGGCGCTGCCTGAGGTGGGTATATCATACAGCTGAGCGCTCTAACGCTTTACACTCATCCTGTGTCGTGTGTGGCCAGTATGGAACGATGTTCCACCGCCTGGAGAAGTGCCCCACCTCTAAAGTGATATGGCGCGAAGCTCAACGTCTGCTGGGCCAGGATCAAACGCATCCCTTCAGTCTGTCAAGAGATATGTTTGCTTTATCAATGGCCTCCTCCCTTCCACCCTCCCTCCGTGCTCTGGTAGTTGCAATCGCCATGTGGACCATCCACACAATCGTCTTAGATGCCATCGCAGGCTCCACCCCCACCCTCCCAGAAACTGTCCACAGATTCTGGTCTCATTTGGTGGACCACTTTCAGGCATGGATTTTAAGATACCTCCCACCGCGTCACCAACAGCTGGTCTCCTCCTGGTTCCCAGTCTGGTTCATCAAATCAGACCCCTTCCTCCACACGTGCTCAATAGTGGCTACGGCCCCTTCACAAGTTCCTTCCCCCCACATAAGTGGCGTTCCCGCTGGTAACAGGAGATAGCATCGCTTCTCTGGGGTGCCTCCCCTGGTACTAAGTTTGTCTTCCATGAGTCATATTCAGAAGTGTCTGTCCCATGGTCGGCCTTCCCCGCAATAAATAAATTCATTATTCCGGGTATCAGAAAACGGAGCAGATATGTGCTCAGTCAAGAAATTCTGCCATTTCAGCTGGCTAATTTGTTTGGCTCAGTAAAACTTGGAGTAATATCTTTGCATTTCGATTGCCACTTCAACTGGTGTGTCCACAATAGGATTATCCGATCTTCGCACCTGTGTGCAGGCCACACTCTGGCATGGTGCAAAATTTTTTTGAAGAAGTATGCGGTGCACTTGTCACCTTTAGTGATGCGTGTGGCCCTGTATTGGACACAAACCCGATGTTTGTGTTGCCTTTCAAGTGCGTTGAGGTGGGCGGCTGCCTCCGCCCACTTCTGGCCCCATGCAGGGCTATATCCTGAGGCTGGAATGTTGGACTCCAAGTGGGCCAATTCCACCAGCGCGCGCGATATAACCGCCAATGTGGCTTGTGAGGTCTGGATGAGAGATGGCGATAGTGGCGGATGGTGTCTTCTTTGAAAGTTGCCCATGTGGAAATGGGGTCCATGCAAAATGGTGCAACAAACGATTTTGCCAAAGTTGCCTCTTCCACCCACGTGGAAAATCCTGGCGACGCGAGCTCTGGGGGTGGATTTTGCACCAATGTGGGGCCTTTGCAACTGTGACGGGTAAGTGGTATGTTATCGAGACCAGTCAGTGGTCAGAGAATTCCATTTTTGTTGTTTTGAAGTGGGAGATGTGGGGTTGGAATTTCGCTGGCGCTAGAATAAGGTCGATGCAGGTCATGGACCTTAATTGGCCATTGTGGACGTGGGGACACGTCATGTTTTCGAGCAGTGGGGCATGTCACGGCAGCGCATCCATTAACCCAAGGGTGGCTTTTAGAACGCGTAGTTCTACGTGACCCTGTGGGGCGTGGGGTGAGGGCGGCCACCGGTCCGTTGGTGAGGTTAGCCAACAGTTCATATCGCCAATTAGGAAAGAATTGGGGGTAGCGGGAGGGATTTGACTGATGAGAAAAATTCCTGACGCTCATGTGCACCGTTTGGGGCATAAATGTTGATGATTGTGTGTGCAACATCGGCCTATGAGAAGGTGACAACGAGCACTCAGCCATTTAGGAATGTTTCTGAGGATTTGAATTTGAAAAAATTATTTTTCTGAATTAGCACCCCACAGTGCTTTGACCAAAAGGATAGTGATGGTAGGAGCATTGTTTTCCAAGCTTCCTCGGAACCTCGTGGACAGTGGGTTTCCTGGATGGCCAGGATATCCACGGGTAAATTGTTTTGTAAAAAACTCAGTTTCCTAGCCTGGGATGGGGAGGCCTTGAGTCTGGCGATATTCAGTGTCCCTAGAGTGAAGGTTTCCCCCATCGCACCTTAGGTGCAAGGGGGTGGGCCCCCAGGCCCACCAGCCTCTTCCAGGTCCCCACAGGCTTTCACAGCAGCGCGAGTATTAGCAGCAACGCTATCGGGGTTTTTGATAATCTTTGCGGAAAGAGTTGCGTTGGCTTTGGCCTTTGCTTTTTGTTTTCCTGACGTCGGATGAATTTTTTGCGGTGCGGATAAGTTTGGTGCACCGTCAAGTGGGGCAAAAAAAAATTTTTCAGTTGGGATAAGTCCCAAGTCAGTTTTGACCGGGGCTTGGGTGCAGCAATTGGGTGAGATTGAATCTCCCATTGAATCCTCAGATTGAGTGGCCCTTTTGGCATGGGCCTCCCAATCTGATTGGGTGATGGATTCCTGAGTTGCTTCCGCCGCGAAGGTCTCCATGTCCTCCTGGCGTTGTGAGTGTGGGATGTTGGTGGTGGCCTTGGCCGCTTCCTTGGCCGCGGTCCTATGGGCCTGCTTGGCCTTCTTCCACTCCTGCGGGGAGATGGGCTTTACCAATTGGTAGCAGCCTTGTGCTCCCCACAGGAAAGCCTCCTTGGTGCTTGCGGTTGGTTTGTAGTGCGCCTCTCCGCTGGCCATGGCCGCCGAGGGGTGCTCTTGGAATGTGACGCCCTCTTTGATGGGGCATGCGTGCGCCTTATAGATGAACATGTCACAGTGGGTGCAAATGGGGGGCGCGCTGTCCACGGTTACCCGGAATGGGTGGGTGGTGTGCCCTGTGATGTCAATAAAGGTGGAGTGCAGGATCTGGGTTAGGTCCTTCGCGATCTCCTCAGTTAGGGTCAGAACTGCGATGGCTTTGCTGGTGCACAGGTGTGGCATCAGCGTGAAACGTTGCATTTCAATAGATTGTATTTTGCCATATATGGTGAGACTATCTTTCAGGTGTTGCTCCAAAATGTCACGTTTTACTGTAATAGGCAAAAAGTCAAATGTGAGGAAAATTTGGTTTGATTTTGTCCATCTGGTGCGTTTAGTTTTGATGACCCATTGCCCTTCGGGGAGGTTGACCACTATGCGCACCGCTGCAGCCTCGTCTACTGCTATTTTGCTTTCAAAACCTAGGTCCAGCCAACCGCGTGTTATGGAGTGAGGTGCAACGTACCCCGCGGTCGGGAAAATTTTGTGTACATCTTCACAAAATTTTTCCCATAGGGCCTTTTTTGGATGTCCAGATCCACACAGACTCCAAATTCCACCGATGAAAGTGGCTGGGAATGTGGCGTGTTGATGTACTGGTTGCATCATGCTTGCCACATGAGTATCTCCGGGGAAATTGTGACCGCCAGTTTTTTTAGATTTTTTTCTATTCCGCCGGATTCACTGGGGCGTTTTCAAACGTTAGAGGCCGCGGGCCTTCCGCCTGCTCCTCTTGCCTTGCTTGCCCAACTGCTCCCAGACATGAGCGCAGACTAATCCCCTCTATGAGATTATCAAACTAAATTTAGTCTTGAATTGAATGGGATGCAAAATTGTTTGCAACGAGAAAAAAAAAGTTTTTGGATCAGGTATATCCTAAGTATATCTGAACTTGGGATTTGTGGCCTACAATTTCACTTAATGATATTTGACTATGATGACACAGGCTCAAGGGCTTTGTTGGTTAGGTAAGACTTAAATTAAGTTTTGATTTATTGACTTGGGCACGTGGGCTTTGTTGGTCTATGTCAAAATTAGTTTTTAATGTTGTCAAGTTTTTGATTGAATTAATTGCTAAGTAGTGATACAAATCGCCTTCATATGTGCTGCCAATTGCATGTGAAAGAAAAACAGTTCAGCTAATTGCAGATGCATCTGAAACGCCATCATGAGAATTATGACGATGTTTACACCAACTCTGAGGCTGAGCATGATTCCCTGAGTTGAAGTATTTGTAGATGCTCTTACAAACATTTTACGTGTTCCTTTGGCAAGTGCCATTGAAAATGAGACGTCATGGGTAAGATGTGGTGAACATCAAACCCTATAAATTACCTTCAAGTTTATGCTAATAAATAACATTAAACTACTATGAATAGTTTATAATTTAACTTATAAACTTTTTTGAATTTATTGCGGGGGTGGCCGACTAGGGGATGGACACTTCCAAAAAATGATATAAGGAAAATGGAACATAGAACAGGGTAAGCACCCCTGAGAAGCAATGCTATCTCCTGTTGCCAGCGGGAACGCCACTACAGGGAGAAGGGGGAACGTGTAAAGGGGACAGAACCACGATTAAGCACTTTTGGAGGAAGGGGTCTGAGTTGATGAACCAAACTGGGAACCAGGAGGAGACCAACTGACGGCGCCACAGTGGGTGGTATCCAAACATCCATTCTTGAAAGTGGTCCACTAAGTGGGACTGGAACCGGTGGACAGCTTCTGGGAGGTTAGGGGTGGAGCCTGCAATGGCATCCAAGACAATCGTATGGATGGTCCACATGGCGATTGCAACCACCAGAGCACGGAGGGAGGGTGGGAGAGGGGAGACCATAGATAAAGCAAACATATTCCTAGACAAACTTAAGGGATGTGTCTGATCCTGGCAAAGCAGACGTTGCACCTCACGCCATATCGCTTTAGAGGTAGGGCTCCTATCCAGGCGGTGAAACAGCGTTCCATACTGGCCACACATGACACAGGAAGAGCGTAAAGCATTAGAGCGCTCTGCAGTATAGTACACCCGCCTCAAGCAGCGCCACACATGGGAACGGATATGAGGCAGCATCAGGGGGTGGTGGGCGTATTTCCAAATTGTCTTCTGGGTTTCAAGGGAATAAATATTGTCCATCATGTCCAGGTAGTCCACCCTGGATAGAACATGGGACCGTGTGGGTATTAATCCGTCCAGAATGGGCAGCCCCTGTACCCCCTTGTGAACTGAGGAGAGGGGCGCCCTCTCTGGGCTGTGTGCCCACAAATACGGATTCTCCACTCAGAGCTCCGCATGGAGAGAAGGATTCGTTTGAAGTGGGGTGGAGTACCATGAGGACCATTGGCCGAAGAAGGGAAGCCAGATATTTCATTAAGGTGTGATGTGTGACGGATTGGCAAGGCCCAGGGTGTGGGAGAAGTTGGAGCAGGCCACGCGGGACCAGTGTTGGGAGGGGAATGTAGGGGCGGTGATGGCTGCAATCCAGGTGCCCAGGATCTTGGCAGCATGGGCTTTAAAGTTGAGCAGGCCCATACCACCAAGATGACAAGGGCCAAACATGACCTCAAGGTGCACTGGCGGTGGGCGGCAAGACCAGAGCCACCCTTGTAGAAGAGTATACAGAGATTTGAAAAACCCTGGGTAGAAGGTGATGGCATGGGCTCTGAACCAAACTTTGGAGAGGAGCATAGAGTTGGCTAGAACAACCCTGCCGGTAAGGGAAGTAGGGTGGGCTCTGAGGTAGGCTATGCACTTCGTCACGTTATACAGAATATGGTTTTCCATCACTGTAGTGGCCTTCCCGCCTGCCTCCAACCACACCCCCAAATGGCGGATGGATCCAATGGTAGGGCGCTGCACAAAGGGGAGCACAAGCGGGGCGGTGTGGGGTGGGCAGGGTAAGCAGGCACATGTTTGAGCAGATGGACTGGGCTGGAAATAGGCCGCTGAGGCCCAGCAGGTTCGATACTGACTAAGGAGGATGATTTCAGTTCTGGAGGTGTTTAGTGCAGCATTACTTACCTGGGAGTAAACCTGGATATGGGCTTCAAGCACGCGTGCATCATGATTGTTAGACACCCCAACCACACAATTATCAGCAAATGCCAACATTTTGACTGGGGCTTGGCCTTGCACATGGACCCCAGTGATGCGGGCATTCACATTTTGCAGTAGTGGGTCAAGGCTGAAGCTGTATAAAAGTGGGCTAATGGGGTACCCTTGGCGTAGGCCCCTTTGAGGGCGGACTACTTCTGTGAGAAAGCCAGGGCCACGCACTGCCATTGTCGCAGATTCCGTCATCAGCATGACCCAGCTGATGAAGCGGGGGAGTAGGCGGAATTGGTGTAGGCAGACCCTGAGGTAATCCCAGTTTACTCTGTCATAGGCCTTCTTTTGGTATAAAAATACAAGTGCCCCAGAGGCTGTGGACTGACATTCGTTAGCCACAGAGTGTACAAAGTCCCAAATCAACCTTCTGGGTATGAAACCGAATTGTTCTGGGGAGATGGTGGCAGATGCTACAATCCCTAGACGATTAGCCATAATTTTAGTTAAAATTTTAGTATCCATGTTAGTTAGAGAAATGGGGCGCCAGTTGGCTAGGTCTATCTTATCCCCTTTATTGAATAGAGTAATGGTGTTGGCCTCTTGCCCTCCTGGTAGGAGGCGCGTTTCCAACAGGCTTTGGTTGAGTGAGGCTAGCGGCAATGGGGATATATATTTGAAATATTTTTTGTAGAACTCATATGGAATGCCATCAGGGCTGGGGCATTTCCAATTTGGTGCACCGCAGATGCGTACTAGAGTTTGTCTGGAGTAATTAAATTCATTAACTCCGGTATTGGGAAACGGTGTGGATGTGAGCGCTATTGAGAAACTTCGCCATTTCAGCTGGCAGAATTGGTTTGGATCAGTACAACTCAGAGTAATAATTTTGTATCTTAATACTACTCTAGCTGGCTTATCCGTGACAGAATTGTCTGGCCTTCGCATCTGTGTGCAGGCCAAGCTCTTGTGCAGTGCAAAGAATTTTTGAAAAAAATAAGCGGAGCATGTGTCACCCGCTGTAATGTGTATAGCCTTGTATTGAACACAAACCCAATGTTTGTGTTGCCTCTCAAGCGCGTTGAGGTGGGCGGCTGCTTCTGCCCACTTATGGCCTCAAGCAGGGCTGTATCCCATGGCCGGGATGTTGGACTCCAGGTGTCCCAACTCCACCAGAGCGCGCAAGATGACTGCCAAAGTAGAGCGTGAGCGGTGGGAGGTGAGGTGGCGAGCGTGGTGGATTGTGTCCACTTTGAAGGCTGACCAGGTGAAAACTGGGTCAGCGCAAAATGGTGTGATAAACTCCTGTGCCAAAGTCGCGGATTCCACCTATGTGGAAAAACTTGGTGATGCGAGTTTGAGTGGGCGAAGTTTGCACCATGCAGAGCCTGAGCCGCCGGGTCAGGTAGGTGGAAGGTAATTGAGATCAGCCTGTGATCAGAGAGATTGATTTTCAACATGCAGAAGTGGGAAATCTGGGTACAAAATTTCATTGGTGTGAGGATAAGGTTGATGTGGGACATGGACCTTAATTGCCATTGTGGACGTGTGGGCGTGAAATGTTCTTGAGTAGTGGAGCATGGCGCGGCAGTGTGTCAAACAACCCTAGGGTGGCCTTTAGGACACGAAGTTCTATGTGACCCTGGGATGAGGAGGGTGAGGGAGGCCAGTGGTCAGTGGATGGGTCCAACCAACAGTTCATATTGCCAACTACAAAAGGGTCATGGGGTAGCAGAAGGGATTTGACCGATGAGAAAAATTCCTGACACTCTCATGCACAGGTTGGGGCATAGATGTTGATGATACATGTGCCACGTCCGCCCACAGAAATTTGACCATGAGGACTCAGCCATCAAGGAAGGATACAGATGATAAAAATTTGAAAAAATTGTTTTTTCAAACAAGCACCCCAAAGTGCTCAGACCAGAAGGACAGGTATGGGGGTAGCATGGTTTTCCAAGTGTCTCCTGAACCGCGTGGACAGTGTGACTCCTGGATGGCCAGGATGTCCATGGGTAAATTTTTGTAAAAAACTCAGTTTTCTAGCCCAGGATGGTGAGGCCTTGAGTCTGATGATGTTCAACGTCCCTAAAGTGAAGGCTCCCCCATTGCACCTTAGGTGCGAGGGGAAGGGCGCCTGGGCCCTTCAGCCTCCTCTTGATCCTCATGGCGCTTCTCGGCGCCTCAGGTGTGTGCAGTGACATAGTCAGAAGAGTGGGTGAGTTTGGCATTCAGGTTCACGTTGGCTTTAACCTTCAATTTTGGTTTCCCCGCTGCAGAACGATTTTTTTGTGGTGCACTCAAGTGCGGTGCACCATCAGTTGAATTAAACAAAATTTCTCAGGCAGGTTGGAGATCTAATTGGTTCCAATTGAGGCTTGGGTGCAAAGGTTGGGTGAGATTCCCAAGCTGCTTCTGCTGTGAAGGTCTCAATGTTTTCCTGACGTTGGGAGTGTGGGATAGCGGAGGCGGCCTTGACCGCCTCCTTGGCTGTGGCCCTTCGGGCCTGCTTGGCCTTCTTCAGCTCTTGAGGGGATATTGGCTTTACTAGTAAGTAGCAGCCTTGTGCTCCCCACGGGAAGGTTTCTTTAGTATCGGAGGTTGGTTCATAGTGGGCCTCCCCATTGTTCATGGCTGCTGAGGGGTGTTCTTAGAATATGATGCGCTTTTTGTGGGGCAAGCGTGTGCCTTATGGCCAAACACATCACAGTGGGTGAAGATGGGGGTGCTGTCCATGGTGACCTGGAAAGGGTGGGTGGTATGCCCTTTATTATTGATATAATTGGAATGTGGGATCTGGGTTAGATCCTTTGCTATCTCCTCAGTTGGGGTCAGAACTGTGACGTCTTAGCCGGTGCACAGGCATGACATCAGCATAAAGCGTTGCATCTCGAGGGATTGAACTTCACCATATATGGCGAGTCCATCTTTCAGGTGTTGTTCTAGTACAGCGCATTTGACTGTAGTGGGCAGAAAGTTGAAGGTGAGAAAAATTTGTTTGGATTTTGTCCATCTGGTGCGCTTAGTTTTGATGACCCACTGCTCTTTGGGGAGGTCAATTACAATGCGCACCACAGCAGCTTTGTCCTCTGCCTCCTTACTTTCAAAACTGAGATCCAGCCAACCGCGTGACATGGAGTGGGGTGCTATGTACACCACGTTTGTGAATTTAATGTGTACATCCCCACAAAACTTTTACCACAGTGCCATTTGTTGAATATCCAGGAACACCCAAACTCTGTATTCCACCGACAAAAGTGGTTGAGAGTGCAGCATATTGATGTACTGGTTGCATCGTGCCTGCTAAGCTAGAATTTCTGAGGAAATGGTAACTGCCAGTTTTTTGTTTTTGTCTAATCCGCCAGATTCTCTGGGGCGTTTGCAAAAGTTGGAAGTCATGGGGCCACCACCTTTGCCTTTTACCTTACTTGCCCAACTGCTCCCTGACATGGGCGCAAACTAATCTCCTCTGTGAGATTATCAAACTAAAGTCAGTCTTGAATTGAATTTGTTGCAAAAGTGATTGCAACGAGAGAGAAAAATGTTTGGTTAATTTAAATTATAAACTTTTTGTGTTTTATACTTTACTTTGTATTAGTCAAGAATTTATTTGGGATCAGTAAGATCAGGGTGGCATGCCATCGTCCAAGTAACAAATGAAATACAAATTTAGAGTACTACCAAGGAGTTATATCTTAAATTATAGTCACCATCTAGTCTATTATTGTCATACAAAAGACATACAAAACTCCATCCCACTGCAGAAGAATAACCAGCCCTCCAAAGAGAACTAAAATTTAACAAGTGGCGTTCATGGCTGGGTATGCATATGGTGACCACGCCGAGCAGGGGAGCAATCCCAATCAATTACTCAGAACCATTACTGGGCCTAATGGGGATACTAAAATGACTGTGTCTATATTAATTAGGAGTATGTACCCATTATTACCTACCCTGATGAACGCATTTCACCTTAAGAGCTTGAACGTCTTAAACAGCAGTTGTTAAGAGGGTATCAAATAGGACAAGGGCCCACGGAAAATAGTAGCAATCCTTTTTATCACCAACAACAGCAAGATGTGTTGTTGATGAGATATCTAGCTCATCATCAATTAAGTGTAGCTCAGATCCAAAACAATTTAATTGGGATAGAGAATATCACCCAATGCTTAATTAAATTTGTACATCCCACCTCTGGAAATTCTCTGATGACAATTTCCTGCCATCATGCAGCCATTACTGAGTTATTGAACTTCTCTTACAACTTCAGCCAGGTGGGCCAAATTTTAAATGAGCGATTGTAAGCCAATTTTGCTAAGGTCCGTTCTAGTTTGGAGGCAAATTACAACTTAGCCACTTGGGCTAATGACCGGGTAGCAGAATAGCACAAGAGCTAAATGACAGATTGCATCCCATCTTTGACAATTTCTTAGAGGAAAGAGGAGTCACAGAATCTTGGGCTAGCAATATCACTCAGACTTCTATTAACGCTTCAGAGTTCATGAGGTTTAATCATGAAGCCCAAGAGATGCAGTGAAACCATAACGATAAATTTTGTGACTAGTATCAACGTTTGAGCGCCCAAAAATCGCAGATGAAGGATGAATACACCAGAAAAATCAATTATTGGAAAACACAATTTGAGGACCAACGGGTGAAAAATGAAAAAAAACTAAGACTCTAATGATTGTCTTAATCTACAGATCAATAATCTCAATGATGATGTTAATGCTATTAATGAATCAAACAATAATCTCCATGGAGAATTAAACCAGTGCAAGAAACCAATAAAAGAAAAGGACTAAGTGATTTCCACCTTGCAACTACAAGCTACTAGCTTGAATGAGGAAATTGCGAAATTAAAGTTAAAAAACCGAAATTGTGTCAATTTGGAAAACGAAATCAACAAGCAAATTTGAGCTCTGGATGGCGGGTGTTGTCAGTGTGCTACAAACCACCTGACTGGAAATTTTTTTAGATATTATGAGGACAAAGCTTCAGAAATAGCTACTGAAATGGACGCCAGGCCACATTGACAAGTGCCTAGCAATATGGTTGCTTTGGCTGACCCTAACACCTCAAACTGGGATATGATGCCTCAGCGCCCTAGTACTCCTGGCTCTAGTCAACAAAGAAATAATCGTGATAACCAGGAATGGGGAAGAAATAATTACAAACCAGAAAATCTGCCTGCTTTTAACAAGAAAGGAAGTATTACCACATTTGTCAAACACTTTGTATTGGCCATGTATGGGGCCAGCGACTGTAACAAAGCAGCCACTATGATTAACTGCTTGGATGAGTGGAGCATTGAGTTGATTATGACTCACATCAATGGAAATTTAACATATGCCGAAGTCAAGGAGGCTGTGCTTCATGAATTTGGAGGTCCAGAATGAATGTCAACCAGAAAATCTAAGTTTATGAACATTCACTCTAAGAAAGATAAAGAAATTGATAAATTTGTGGATCAATTTTATTGTAAAGCTCAAGTTCTTCTAG